>CM037590.1:130400541-130580541 GCA_021018995.1 Chloranthus sessilifolius | reverse complement strand
TATGTGACATAATCTTTTTCTTCCAACTGCCTTGGTGAGATAAGATCAACTAATTTATCTTTAGAAGCCACTTGAGGAGTGCAAATTTTATTTGATTCCACCTTTTGTCGTGTAAAGTCACAATCCCCTTCAATATGTTTTTTCCTCTCATGGGGAACCTGATTCTCGGCGATAGGGAGTATTACTTCATTGTCACCATAGAGATCCATAGGAAGCGTCACATGTATTCAAAGATTGGTGAGAATAAAACGGATCCATATCTCTTCACTTGCCTCTTGAGATATGGCTCTATACTCTACCTTCACACTGAAACTTAAAAACAACATGTTGCTTCTTGCTCTTCCATGTGATCGGGTTATCTCTAAGGAAGGTACAATAGCCATTGTATCTCTAAGGAGGTACAATAGCCATTGGATGCTATGTACCTTAGGATTATGTACATAGCATCCAACTGAGGGAATTGCATGTGTGGAGGATTACCTACACTCACAACATAGGGATAATAGGTCAAGTCGTGGTAAGATATATGACCTTCCCAACAAGCCTTTGCTACTTGTCGACATCCTTCAGGGCTTCACCACCCTCTACATTCATGCTGTGATACTAATTTGTAGGAGAGTTGATGGGCTTACAACCTAACATCTTTGTTTCTTTAGAACATCATCAGTATACTTCTTTGGATGAAAACAATCCCCTTCTTACCTGCGAGCATGGTTTTAAATATCGGTCATATCCAATGCATATCGGCCGATATGTATCGAATTAGACCCCATCTGATATGATTTACACCCCCGATTTTGTGAAGGGGGCAAAATTGGGTCAACAAGGTCAAATATGGGGTCCATATCGGATATGAATTGGATACCTATCAGACATGAATCGGATATTTATCTGATAAATATCGGATATGTATCGGATGTAATACCGAAAACGCCCTTTGGGAAAATATTTATTTATTATTTATGTATATTTAATATTTTAAAAATAAAAAGGAAGTTACTTTATTATCCGCTGGTTTGGCCGATACGTATCCAATATATCCGATACATATCAACCTGGCCTATCGGTCTTTAAATCCCTGCCTGCAAGTACCCAAGTCCTTGATATCAAGGGTCTGGCTTAGGTAATATTTCAACCTCATGATTTCTTCACTATCATCCTCTATAACAATCATATCATTAACGTATACTACTGTGACTGTGAGATCCCTTCTTAACAAACATTGTGTGTTTGGAGTTGTTTCTTTGACATCTGAATTGCATGATAGCATCATTGAATTTTCTAAACTATGCTCTAGGAGACTCCGTTAACCTATATATTGCTTTCTCTACCCTACGGACTTGGCCTTTCTCCCCCTGACGTGAAAAGCTTGGTGGAGAAGCTATGTATACCTCCTCCAAATCCCCATGGAAGACTGCATTCTTAGTTTCCCACTGTTATAGGGGCCATTGTCTATGAGCAGCAAGAGATAGAAGCACTAAAATTTTTATTCAGCTTAGCCACAGGAGCAGAGGTATTTTGGTAGTCAATAATATATGTTTGCGTGAACCCCTTAGCCACAAGTCTGACTTCATACCAAGGATCAAAATATTGGGCAAATTTCGGTTTCGGGCATGACCGAAACCGAAATTTCGGCCAAAAACCGATAATTTGACTCCCATGCAAAATATGACTGAAAATTTGGTCCAAATTATCGTTTCGATGAGGACCGAAACCGATAATTTGGACTGAAATTTCGGTCATTTCAGCCGAAATTTTGATCCTTGCTTCATACCAATCTACAGATCCATCAGGCCATTGAATGGCCAATTCAGTGAGTTCATGAAATTAGCATCATGTTGTGATCTCCTCATACCATTTTCTCTTGGAGGAAAATGACACTGAAGATTCTTTTCTCTTAGGAGGTTGTTAGGGATAACTTTCCTCTCATGCAAAGTTTATTCGAGGTTGATTTCTATCCTTTTCTTCGTTTGAATAAAGAATCATTTGTGTTTTTTTATGGGTAAGCTGTGCTCGAACCTGCGACCTTGAGATTGCAATATTGTCAACCTTTAATGAAGGATCATTATTATAAGGAAAATAAGGCTTGGGAAGAAGCTTGACGGGTTTGAGGTGGAGTTTTTATATATCAAATACACGCTAAATTTTGTCAGCGAAAATACGTGTGCAATTGTGCTAAATCAAGTTTACTTTCAAAGAAAATTTGCTCTTCCTTCTTCTGCATTATATGAATCACTCCTGGGGTAACTTTTGACTAATTTGAGTTGTTACCAGTCGACTACTTGCATTGGGATCCATGCACCAATAGTGTCCTAGTCTTCTCCAAATCCACCTATGTTTCTGCCTTTTCATTATCAATGCAATTATTTATTATTATTATTAGTATTATTATTATTGTTGTTGTTGTTGTTGTTATGAATATTGTTATTATTATTATTGTTATTATTATTATTATTATTATTATTATTATTATGTTACTACGGCACCACTATATGTTACAACGACCTCACTTAAACAAAGGAAAAATATTTTGACCGTTTTGAGTCAGACGATGGAGATCGTTTTTCATCCCAATTTTCCACCCAACAGATCTTGAGATCATAGGCCTACCATCAAATGGTCAGATGTTGATTTCACGTGGCACACAATCCCAAAGAGTGAACATGATCATAGCGTACAAACAAGCGTGGTTCATGTACACTTTTTAAAATGTGTGCCACATGAAATCAACATCTGGTCATCTTGATAGTAGGCTCATGATTTCAAGATCTATTGTGTGGAAGGTTGAGGCAAAAAATGATCTCCATTGTCTGATTTAAAGCAGTCAACAGATTTTTCCTTTGCGTAAGTGAGATGGCGTAACATGAAGTCGTGTGGTAGTAACACCAGCATATTATTATTATTATTACTATTATTATTATTATTATTATTTTCTTTTGCAAGATGGATTAGAATCATTAGATAATTTTTGCCTTATCCTGTTTGTTACAAGATGTTCATATGTAAGTTTTGGTCTTTGAGTATCTATTTGTCAGCGTAGTTTGAAATGTTCCAAGAAAGTAAGGTAGCTCCAGGGCAGTGAGCAAGTATATTTACTTGGTGTCTTTGAATTTAGTAGAAGCTGAAACATATTTTTCTGGGTTTCTCTAGTAGCCTTATATTGTTCTTCTCTTTCTTTTGTACAAATATAAAATCTCTTTTTCTCATTCTCTCTTTTTGGACAGAACTCTTTGAATCTGACAAGTTGTTTTCTGTTGTAGTCAGATGATGATTGCTGTAACTCATGTGGAGAAGTTCGCATAGCTTATCAAAATAAAGGATGGGGGCTCTTGAATCCTGAAATGATCGATCAGGTCTTTGAAATTCTTTTGCTTATTTTCGCAATCTGGCATACTAGAGCAAATTCCAAAGTAGTACGAATGATGTGGTTAACTAGATTATACCTCTGATTCCTATTTATTCTCTCATTTTTCTTTAAATTTTTTGGGAGAAACTTGCCAAAACGGGCATTAAAAACATGTACTGAACAGGGGAGGGGATCCCTGTTTTGGTAAATGTTTTCTGGAAAATATTTACCAAAATGGAGAAGCAATGTTTGGTAATTTTTTAATGCCTGTTTTGGCAATGTTTTCCCAGTTAATACCTTGTTTGGTAAAAATCCCTTTTTGTTATCATTGAACTTGATAGAGGAGATTAGCATTTAAAATAGCTAGGAAATTTTGTAGGTCCAAGTAAGGGTGTCCTTGGGCCAGGTTGGTTGAGTTAGTATTAAGTAAGCGGTACGAGTGCTAGGTGAATGGGTACTCGGATCACTTTTTGAGATGTGTGTCATGTCGAATCAACATGTCTACCGTTCGATAGAGCCAACATGATATGGCGATCTTTGGTGTAAAAGATTGAGAAGAAAAAAATCTCTATCATTTGATTCAAAGCAATTAAACACCATCGAAAGTTAATGGATGCCATCTAGATCCAACGTACCGATAATTTTAGATGGCATTTGATTCTGTTGAATCAGATGATGGAGATTGTTTTACGTTCTAACCCTTACACAATAGATCTTGAGATCATGGGTGTCAAACACTTGGAACACATGATGGTTCCACTTGGCACACATCTCCAAAAGTGACCGAACTACCAAGAGCGTCAGTCCTTGGGTTGGGTACCTAATACTAACTCTTTTAAATGAGTTAGGATTTGGGGGTTGCTTTTGTCATAATGAATTAGATATTAGGTAAGCGGTGTGAGTGTTAGATGATTTGGTACTTAGGTTACTTTTCGGGATGTGTGCTACGTCGAATTATCATGTTTACCATATGTGTCATGATCTAAAGACCTTTGGTACAAAATATTGGGATGGAAAAAGATCTCAATCATCCAGGTCAAAGCAGTCAAGCATCATCTAAAATTAAACAGGTACAACGTATACCCAACATACGTTTAATTTTACGTGTCTTGACCACTTTTAATCAGATGATGGAGATTCTCTTCTACCCAATCTTTTGCACCATAGATCTTGAGATCATAGGTGCCCAATCACACAGAACACATGGTGGTTCCACATACCAAGTCTCAAGTACCAAGAATGCTGGCGCTCGGGTCAGGTACTTAATAGCTAATACCAACTTTTTTTAATAAAAGATTTCACTTTAACTTCTCACGAGTATTTAACAGAATTTTCTTTTTTGGTCAACTGAGCGGGGTCTGTTGACCCCGCTCGCCACCCCTGGCTGGCGGTGCCAGTTCGAACCTGAAGTTGCAGCTTGACTA
This sequence comes from Chloranthus sessilifolius, assembly GCA_021018995.1. Taxonomy (NCBI): domain Eukaryota; kingdom Viridiplantae; phylum Streptophyta; class Magnoliopsida; order Chloranthales; family Chloranthaceae; genus Chloranthus; species Chloranthus sessilifolius. The sequence goes on along the minus strand of CM037590.1, from coordinate 130,575,771 downwards.
TATTTAAGGCTCAACTAATAAATGAGCTGGCATCACGTCTGGCTTTAAAGATCGATTAGAATCCGGCCGTTTCATGCCTTGCCCGGTCCATTGGGATCCCCAAAGTTACAAAGTACGGATACAAGTTTAATACAGTGAGCAAAAAAGTCGGTAGAAAAGGGAAAAGTTTGACAAAAAAATTGGAAGCTTAAAAAACGATAAAAATATAAGTCGGAAAAACCGGGAGAAGTCGGAAAATTGAAAAACGTCGTGGAAAAAGTTAGAAAAAATGGGTTTAACACATGTATATTCGTGTTTAGAACACGAAATACATGTTTAAACGAAAATGCGCCTTTAAAAAAAATTGAGTATAATATGGTTTAATACGGTTGGCCAATAATACACGTATTAATCATGTGTGTTTCATAAAAAATGGAGTTTTTTTTTTCACTATGGAGAGCCCTATGTTTTGGTACCACATGTAGCTTTATTAATGAATCATGCATTTCTATTTCCAAGATCTCTGTTTTGTTGGTCCAGATCGCAGTCATCTTCAACCTTCAACACGGTGACATCAGCACTCCTCACTGGAACTGATTGGATACTGGTTCACTGTGGTCGGATTTTAGTGCTGGTTCTTTTTGTCTCTTGGGTCAAAAAGGTTTGGTGGCTGTACGATGGAGTTCTGAGCTTGGGTTTTGGTCATCTTCAACCTTCCACCTGAAGCTCTAATCTCTTCACCGACTGTCTTTTAGCCTCAGATTCTAACCAGAGGTTAGGGTTAGGATCGTAATGGGCTAGGGGATCTTTTGCTGCCTTTTTTTGGAGGTTGATGCACACTTTCATGGCTGGATGTCTTCATCTTCTTCGTTGGGTTTTTTGGGTTGCAGCTACAACTGTGTAGCAGAGCTGCAACCACAGGTTGCTGCTACAGATTTCTTCAAACCTGATCATTAGGCACATGTTCATGGCTGGATATCCTTAGTCTTCTTTGTTGGGTTTTTTGGTTGCAGCTACAACTGTATATCCTAGCTGCAACCACAGGTTGCTGTTACAAATTTCTTCGATGACTTTGTTGGGTTGCAGCTACAACTGTGTAAGCTAGCTGCAACCATGGCTTTCACCACAGAATTCAAAGTAATGGAGAGAGGAAGAGCAGGTGTCAAGGGGAGTGGTCGTCGGAGGCCAGGTGAACCTGGGGAGGACCGATACAGAAAGGATTGAGTGACTCGGCCGAGGGCTCTTGTAGGTGATAAGCGCATCACCCATCCGGGTTTTCAGGGAGGACCGAATCGGGGACTTTCAGTGGTGGTGAGAAATGGAGATTGGATGTGCGAGGATTGTGGAAACCTAAACTTCAAAAGGAGAATTAGGTGCCATGCTTCGGATTGTGATGCCCATTGGAGCACTGACATACCAATCGATAACTGTTTGAATTTCGGAGTCGTAAAGAGGGGAAGAAGTTATGATAAACAGCCAGTCATCACTCGAAGACAAGAATGCGACCTCAAGAATGGATGGAACATCGCTGGCAGACACTACAAGCATATTAATTTGTTATTCCAAAATAATTTAGCTGTTTACGAGGGGGGGGGCAGAGGGCTCGTATTGCGGACGATGATCTCAAGGGTTGGCACAGATTTAAGGTCAGCAATCCGATAGAGCCAACCATATTGCAGGCGCAATATGCTACCAAGAGTCCGGTCCCGGTGAAGAGATCCATCCCCACCATTCAAGTATCGGACGAAATCTATGAGAAAAGGAAAGAAAACAATCACAATAGCTTGGTAGTCATAAATGCCAACAACCAAAACCTAAATGAAGATGATATTAAACATAATTTAATACATATGATGGGGGAATGTTTCAAAATCAATTTTACAGTTTCCAAAATCACAAAAGGGTTCTTTCTCGTGGCCTTCACGGAAGAGAGAAAAGCGGTGATCGAGCTACTCGTAAGCCATGGTGCTTCGGAGTGAGGGGGAAATGCCATCAGATGTAGCAGATGGGAAGAAGATAGCTTCAGCACAACCTTACAAAAAGAGGAAGATGATGGCATCTGGCTTCGCATTTATGGTCTACCCCGTTCCTATGGACCACCGAGGTCCTTAGCGGAATCGGCCGACATTGTGGGATTTTCCTTGGCATTGACGCTCAAACTACTGAGAGGATGGACATCTGGTATGCCAGGATCGTTGTGCGCGCCCCGGAGATGGTCGACGTACCAAGGTGGGGAGATGTCCTCATCGATGGTTCCAGGTATCAGTGGTGGGTGGAAGCGGATAGGGACAAACGGATAACGGTTGGAGATTACGACATACTAGCACCTGGTGGGAGGCAAGGAGTGTCTGACACACTTTCTTTTTCTCAAACTAGGGTCAACTCTTTGAGGATCAGAGATGACTACTCAAGGAGATCTCGTCCAAATGATTCTCAAAACTGTTATAACGGAACTATATTTGGACCTAGGAAATTAATATCAAGCGAAACTGAAAACTATGGTTCAAAGGGCAAGGAAACATTGCTTGATGACTCGGTCACTCATGTGAGTCAATCCGATAGCAGTGCTATGGAAGGATGCGACCCATCTCAAGGGTTTAGTCATAATACTAAGCTCGACCGGGCCAATGGGTCTTTTCATGAACTTAATAAGGATATTTCGGGACATCAGGTTCCTGGCCTTTCTGAAGGAACCATGGGCCCAAACGGTGGATCTGTTAATGGTAAATTTAAAAGTAATTTTGTTTTTCAGGAACCTGGGTCGTCTAGACCCAGGTCTCCTTGTAATTCTAATTATCTTTTGGGCTTGGGGGGTTTTTGTATAGGGTCAGGTTGCAGCTCCGACAAGCAGAATGGGGCCCCATCTCTCCGTGCTGATCTTCTGGGTACGGATTTTGGCCCAAATTAAGGGGATCCCAGCATAGACAAGCAGCTGAAAGAGGGCGAAGAGGAAAGTTACAGAATCATGTCGGAGGAAGACAATAGGGATGGTGAAAGATTGGTTAAGTTTGGGGCAGAATTAGGGATATCCTATCAAGCGGATTGGGATGGGCTTCTCAGGCTATATGGAGAGATTCTAGAAAGAGGGAAACAACTAGCAAAGACAAAGAGACAAAAAGACAGAAAGGGTCGGGTTAGATCGAGGTGGGGGTTGTTCTATATCAGATCTAGGAAGGATCAACGGAAATCGAAGATCAGTGATGGGCCACCACAGGAGGAGGGGGGGGGGGGTGTAACAAGGCCAACCTCATTTTGGTGTTTAGCGGGGTCACGCGAGGGGTGGTTTCTGATTTCGAAGTTGTGATTAATGAAGTTTGTGAGTTGGAATATGAGGGGTTTGGGCCTGTTTGACAAAAGGACGTTGGTTAAATCTTTCCTCTACCACCAAAGACTAGATATTATTGGGTTGCAGGAAACTAAATGGGGGGATCCATATGATTCTATTATTCGATCGGTTTTGCCGGGCTCTGCCTGGGTGTGGCTGTCGCCGGAAGCCGAGGGTTGAAGGGGAGGCATTCTTCTAGCCTGGGATGCACATTGCTACAAGTTGATCGACTGGGAAATGGGAGATTTTACGGTTGCAGCTCTTCTTCAAGACGACAGGAATGGCAAGGAGTCAGTGGTGATTACGGTATACGGTCCTAATGACAATAAAAGAAGGATGGATTTCTTTTTTGAGCTAGGCGCGGTGCTATGCAAATGGGATTTGCCGGCATGCATTGGAGGGGATATTAATGCTCTAATTAGTGCCCAAGAGAAAAATGCGAGGCCGATTGACCAGATGGCAAGGGAGATGTTTTCGGATTTCATATCCCAAGGGGCTCTGTTTGACTTGGGGATGTCGGGAGGGAAATTCACGTGGTCGAACGAGCAGGATGACCCGACTTTGTGCAGGTTGGATAGATTTCTATGTCGGACAAATTTTTTAGAGGTGGTTACGGATCCTTCGGTCTTTGACGGGGACGCCGACATTGTAGACATCGGATATCGACCATTTCGTGTGTAAAATCGCCTAAGAAGCGTGAACGGAAATCGAACCAAAGCGTAAAAGGAAAAAAATGTGAGCGATACGAGGTCACGGTGTCACGGATGTTGTCACGACATCACGGACATCCGTGAAAAGTGACGGACGTCCGTGATTTTAAGCTATTACTATTTTTTTTAGGACGGACGTCCGTAGTGCCCCACGGACGTCCGTGGACGTCGTGCCGCCAACGACAAGATTTTGTTATTTTCTGCGAAAATTGCCTTTTTCAGTCTTTTATTATTATTAGGACTCTTTATTTCGAATTAATTATTGGTGGCCTATATATAGAGGCTTGTAAAGACTTTTAATTAGTTTTTTATTAATGAAAAGAGCCTTTTGCTTCCTTGCTTGAGATGAGCATCTTCGGAGAGTGAATCTTCGTTTCCCGAGAAGGGTTTGGTGTGAAGCCCAAAATCTATCCCCTATCTATCTCTTTATTTTATTTTCTTTCTCTACTTTGTGTGATCCCATAAACCTTAAATCCTAACAACCATCGGAACCATTGATTCGACCATCTCACAAATCCCTATTTCAACCATTAAATCTCCAAACACCCGATCCCATAAACCATAGAAGAACTTGAGATCCCACCATTGAACCACGAGTAAGCGCCCTAATATGGAAAACCTAGAGTTCTACCTCTAGGACCGATCTGCATCGCAACTCTAACGGATCTAGCGCAAAGACTGGACCCTTTCCTGAACCCGGACGTGATCTTTCGTATGGAAAACGATGGAGCCCTAAGGTAACCGCATTATTTTAAGGTTTATTGTTCAAATTAATTTAAATTAATTTCGGCAAGTAATTAATTCATCGCATTCACGTAGTTTAGGGTTTTGTCCTGCGCCAGTCTCCTTGTGGAGCACTACTATATCGGACCACAAACCAATCATATTATCTTCTAATGAACACAGAAGGGAGGGAACAAGGCCATGCCCTTTCAGATTCAATAATGTTTGATTGTTGAACGACGAGTTTAAGCTTCTGATTCAAGAGTGGTGGGCCCAAGACGGAACGACGAGCTCCCCTTCATACGTCTTCACTTCCAAAATTAAAAATCTCAAAGGAAAAATTAAGGAGTGGAATAAGGAGGTTTTTGGGAAGTCAATTGTAAACAGAGAAAGGATCTTGGCTGAGATCGCTGTTTTGGTTAGAGCTGAAGAGATGGGGGCCGTTATCGGACAACGAAAAAGAGATCAGAGCTGCCCTCAAGATTGAGTTCAATCGACTGGTCCTTGAAGAGGAACGGGAGTGGTGGCAAGAATCGAAGGTTCATTGGCTTTGGGAAAGAGACGGAAATAATAAATTCTTCCATCTGATGGCTAATGGGAGAACGAGGAAGAACCACATCTCCTCAATTAATATAGAAGGGGCGGTGTACGCTGACGTCGCAATAATTCCGATCAAAACTGTAGAATTTTATGAACATCTTTATTACCCTGAGGAGACCAATAGGCCTCGTATGGATGGGATTCATTTCCATTCTATTACCACCAGCGAGGCCACTGATTTAGAAAGAGGTTTCGAGGAAGAGGAGGTGAAAAGGGCGTTAAAGAGTATGGGCTTCAACAAGTCTCTGGGTCTGGATGGGTTCACGATGGAATTCTTTAGGAGTTATTGGTTGACAATTAGGGATGACTTTATGGCCATGATTCATGAGTTCCATGAGATGGGTAAAGTGGCGAAGAGTATGAACTCTTCTTTCATTGCGTTAATTCCACAATGTGAAGGGGCTAGATCCATGAACGAGTACCATCCGATAAACCTCATCGGGTGTGCTTAAAAGATTATTGCCAAGGTGCTTGCCAACCGATTAAAGAGTGTTACTAGGCAACTGATTTCTAATGTTCAAGGGGCTTTCATACCGGGAAGACAACTAATGGATATTGTGGTTGTGGCTTCGGAAACTATTCATTCGGCCAAGAAGCGTAAAGTCAAAGGTTGGGTATTCAAGATTGACATGGAAAAAACTTATGATAGAGTTCAATGGGAGTTTTTGGACTACGTCTTGCAAAGGTTTGGGGACAAATCGAGAAAGTGGATGAAAGGTTATTATGCGTCAGTTCGTTTCTCGGTTCTCATCAATGGTGTTCCCCACGGCTATTTCCGTAGTAAGAAAGGGTTACGCCAGGGCGACCCGTTATCGCCCCTTCTGTTTAATTGTGTTGGGGAGGCCCTTCATAATCTCTTCAAAAAGGCAGAAGAGACCAACTACATAAAAGGTTTTCTCTCGACTCAGTCGGGTCCTTCTATTTCTCATTTTCAGTATGCAGACGACATGATGGTGTTTTGTAATGGCTCTAATGGTGATAAGGAGCTTAAGATAACTAAGGATATCTTAACTATGTTCGAGGCGGTGTCGGGGCAGAGGATCAATCTGCATAAATCCAGTTTGACTGGAGTTAATATGCCCTTGAAAGTTACTGAGCGGGTGGCTAGGGAGATTGGCTGCATCATGACTTCTTTGCCTATTTCCTACTTAGGGATCCCGCTGGGATTCAGCAGGAGCAGGATTCGTTTATGGGATATGGTTGTCTAGAGGTTCCAAAAAAAATTGGCAATGTGGAAGAGTAAATTGCTTAGCTATGGGGGAAGGCTGGCCCTCATCAAATCTACTTTTGCGTCCATTCCAATATTTATGATGTTCTATCTCAATGCGCACGCGGGAATCACTAAAAAGATAGAAAAAATAGTCAGGGACTTCCTTTGGGAAGGAGCGGGGGATCGAAAAAAGATCCATTTGGTGAAATGGGATCAATGTTGCAAGGAGAAAGACCATGGAGGTCTTGGGATTAGAAAACTAAAGTTGTTGAACAAAGCGCTCCTAGCCAAATGGATGTGGAGGATGGGAGAGGAAGAGGAGAGAAACAGATTATGGTAGCAAATTGCTTACGCTAAATATGGTGACCCTAATGAGGATACCTCTAATCCTCTTCACAAATCTGCATGGTGGACGACGGTAAAGGGGTGCACTGAAGAGGTTCTGGAAGGTACTAAATTCAGCTGGGGAGACGGTCAACAGATTTGATTCTGGAAGGATGTATGGATTGGAGAACAACCCCTTAGTAGGAGTTTTCCTACGATCTTTAGTCTCTCAGACAATAAGGATGCTGTGGTCAGGAATTTTGTGAATACTTCTAAAGGAAATTCGGAATGGACCATTCCCCTCGGGCAACGTTTGAAGGATTGGGAAAATGAGTATCAGAATCTCATCGCTGATTTTGGGGGAGTGGCACCTAATATGGCTAATCAGGATGGGAGGGTGTGGAAGTACTTGGCTAAAGGGAATTTCATAATTAAATCTTTCTACAACTTGCTTTAGGTGCGGGACAGGGGGACTGCAGACAATAGAAAATGGTCGGGTTTTCGGAAAATTAGTATGCCACTAAAGATTAAGTCCTTTGCGTGGTTGGTTACTAAAGGGAAAATCCTCACTAAGGATCAACTGATCAAAAGAAATATCCTGGTGATTAACAAATGAATGTTATGTATATGGGAAAGAGAATTAGTGGCTCACATTCTTCTGCATTGTTTGTATGCGCGAGCTATATTGAATCAGATTTTCAAGGTATTTAAGGTGGAGTGGGTTCTTCCGTTTTGGCTGGCCCAGATGAGATAAAGATTCAGGATCCAAGGAAAGAATTATGGCCGCTAACAGTGTATGCGGTCTTTTAGGCAATATGGTTGGAAAGAAATAGTAGGATATTCTCTCGCAAGGCGAAACCGTTCTTGCTGGTGATTTGGGACATTAGAGATCTGGTTGTCAAGTGGGATGCGTGCAAGATGAGGGTGTTCAATGAAGGGCTTCAACATTTTCTTAGACTTTGGGAGGGCTGCTGTTCGTAGAGGCTTTTGAGGTTTGTCTCATCGGTAGGCGATGGGGTTTCCTCTGTTTCCTCGGTGTGATTCGCTGCCTGGCCCATGGGGTGAGTGTTAGCGGGGCTTTTGGGTTTCTTCCCTTTTTTGTGCCTTCTTCGAGTAGCCTCTTACTACCCACTAAGGTACACTTTTTTCATGTATTTTTCTTTCATTCTTTTTAATAGATTGCTTTGTTACCGTCTCAGAAAAAAAATAAAAATAAATAAAGATCTCTGTTTTAACGCCAATGCTTATTATGTTCAGCAAGTTGTCATGGCCTATAGCTCTAGCTCAAAGGGCAAACTGAAAATTCTAATTTAATGATTCCTGAATTCGAAGCAACGTGAACCATGTTCTTATTTGCTTCTCGTATCTTGTTGCGAAAGTGTAGCTTGTCAAAGTTTCAAATGGTGATATAGAGAAGTAGCCAAGTAGGTCATTTTTTGACCAAATCAAATGGTGTACTACATTCTAGTGCCCAAGACCCAAATATCAATTTTCAGATGATGCTTGCAAACCAATGATCAAAATATTGGTATCAGAGCACGTATTTGGCCATGCCAATAACCAATAGGTATCTCTAATACAAACGAACTACTTTGGTTGAAAAAGTTAACTAGATTGAGAACAGTTTCAAATATTGATAACCGTGTGTTAAATGGAAATAATATATTCGAACCCGTTTAAAAGAAATCATATAAGGGACCTTATTTATGCACGTAATTGTTATTGTTTTTCCCTTTCATCAAGGTATTGTTTGATTTCACATCATTAAATTGTCAAATTAGCTACTCTACTTTTCTTATTCTTCTTTTTGTTGTTGGGTACCTCTATTCACGCCTACCCTGAGAACCATTGACTGTGTTGAATCTGACGATGGATATCATTTTTCCTCGCAATCTTCTGTAAAATGGATCTTAACACCATGGGCGTACCATTAGACGGACAATTTTTGTTTACACGTGGCACGGATCCCAAAAAAGTGACCCTAAAATCACAAGGCACTCATCACGCTCAAATGTGGCTTTAGGGCCACGTTTTAGGGAACAATGCTACGTGGAAACAAAAATTGGACCGTCTGATGGTATGTTCATGTTGTCAAGATCCATTCTATGGGTGATTATGAAAAATGATATCCATCATCTGATTCAATGCAGTCACTGGTTCTCATTGTAGGCGCCCACCAGTAAACTGGTAGGCGTGAATAGTGGTATCCTTTGTTTTTTCCTAATATCTGTTTGCATCTTACATGTTTGGTCTTTTATATACTTCTCTGAGGCAATTTTTGGACTTATGCTAAAAGAATATGTCCTCTCATTCACTAGCTTCACAGATCAACTTTTGTTCGCTTTTATGTTGACATTGATTTCTATTTCAGTGCAAGAGGGAGGGTTTTATTCAAAAGATTAAAGAGGAAGATGGTGAAGGATGCAACATCCATGGGTTCTTGGAAGTCAGTAAAGTGGCTGGCAGTTTTCACTTTGCTCCAGGAAAAAGCTTAATGCCTTCATACATTAACATGTTGGATTTGGTGTTATTTCCAACTGAAGGTTTCAATGTGAGTGACAGGTCTTCATAATCAATAAGTTTATTCCTTTAAGGCTCTGTTTGGATATTTTCCAAGAAAATGGTGGAAATGGATTCATAGATCCGATGGATTCCAGCCCTGTGGAAATCAATAGGAATTCAATTTTTCCCGGTGTTTGGATTGAATAATAACACAGAAAATAGAAAAGGGAGCACCATTGTTGGTGTACATGTTACACACCAAACCAATACTTGATATGTTGTGAACGAGAGAGAGAGAGAGAGAGAGAGAGAGAGAATTGGAGAGAGAAAATTTGAGAGATTTGTAGAGAGAGAGAGAGCTATCATGACGTCGCAGTTTTCCGGCAGAAATCATAAAGTCTTTTGATTTTGGGGGGATTTCGCAGTTTCCAAATGTGAGGAAAACAGTTTCATTTTCCACCTATTTCTCACGTCATAATTTTGTTGCCAAACACGACAATTTGACACAGTTCCTTTCCTTTCCATCGATTTCTTTTCTTTTACCCCTATCTAAACAGGGCCTAAATGGAAAGAAACTCTTAAGATCCCTCTCTAAATTTGGGGAAATATATGATATGGGTATTTCATATTCATAAGTTTTATGATTATATACCAGAGCATTCATCTAATAGTCTCTCTTTCATACTTCTAGATAAGCCACAAAATAAACAAATTGTCCTTTGGAGAAGAGTTTCCTGGTGCTGTGAATCCACTTGATAGGTAAGATCATTGTCTTGTATATTTAAATTATCTGCCAAGAAAATTCTGTTGCGCTGATATCTTTTATTTTCTTAAGGGGAGTTCTGGTGAGTGTTGCACAAACAGGTGCATTTATCCAATTTAGATCGACCTAGCCCAAAAATGCCAGAACAGATTTTCCTAACCATCTGATCATCATCTGTTTTCGGACTGCCATTGAGGCCATGTAGCTGGTTTTTTTTGGATGATCATCTGATCATCATCATAACCATTTATTGGATGGTTATGATCATCTGTGTGTTTTTTGGGCTATGATACATAAAAGAGGTGGCATGTTGATTGGACGATCCAAATCAATGGTCATATGCAGTGGTTACAGCAACTACATTTATAGTCCTTTTCATTTGTTTAGAATGCACACTAAATTCATTGCCCACTGATATGCTATGGTGTCGGTTAAATCTTAGGGTCCAGTGGATACAACAAGTGCCATCTGGAATGTACCAATATTTTGTTAAGGTGAGCATTTTGTCTGATTCTCTCGGATATTTGACCTTGGATTCTCTTTTATCAGTAGTTGTAAATTTTTGTTAAGGAAAAAGCAGGGGTAAAGGGCCTATAATTGGGGAAGTGATTCAGCTATCATTATCGGCTAGCTGAATAAGAAGTGTAGAGGTCTATGTAGAGGTCTATGGGGGCTTTTCCCACTTTTCAATTAAACCTTATAGATCTCATGGATGGGTAGATTATGTTGCTGATTCTTTAGCTGAGGAGTCTTGAGAGATTCAGGGAGATTTTCTCCATTTCTCGATGTTGTAGCTTCTTTTTTTATATTTTGTTAGTTTCGTCTTTTTAATAAAATTTTCATTCAATTTATTAAAAAAAATACAATCAGGGCTTAATTTTCATTCAAGGCAACGGGTACCTTGTGAAACACTTTAGATACAAGAGATAAGCATGACTATGAAATGGCAAGGATTTTAATCATCACTTGACATGGAGGATTGTATTTTACAGCCATATTCATATTCCATATGTAGAATGTCAGTTTTATCACGGGAGTATGATTTATATATTGTCCTATACTCCTATTATACCAATCAATATATATGTATATATAATTAGGCATAATTTTCAATTTTCAGGTTGTCCCTACTATCTACACTGATATAATTGGCCGCAGGATTAATTCAAATCAGGTAAATAAGTATGGTGCTTCTAAAGCCTAATTCCCATCTCTTTTACATCCTAATATGCAGTAATATTAAGCTTGTAAGTAAAGACAATTCTTTTATGCAGTTCTCTGTAACCGAGCATTTCAAACAGGCATATGGTTTCCCTCAGCCCCTTCCTGGAGTTTTCTTCTTTTATGATTTCTCTCCAATTAAGGTGGGTTAATTAAAAACGCCTAAGAAAAGAAATAAGTGCAAGTCCTGTATCTGCTTTTCTGCTTTTTCTCTCTGTAACCTATATTAAATCACTGATTCAAAAAAATCAGTGATTTAGCAAAAAAATCTATCCTATTATGGAACAAGCTTGACTTGTTCTTTTGTGCAATTATACATCCTTTTATGCATTTTGTATAGAGGCTGTCTGAGGCTGTTTTTTATAGCTATATTTTGGAGGGCCCACCTCAGAGTGAGGCTACATACACATAGAACTCATTCAGCTCATAGGAATGCCATCTCATGTAAAATTCACTTTACATGTAAAAGTAATAAAAAAATTCACTTACTAAGGATGGCCTATCATACTTGTACTAGAGCTTACCGGTATTAGGGATGTTTCATAAACATTTTCAAAGACTGTTTTTCATTTTCTAAATGGAACTTTTTGTTTTCAAGTGAAACTTGTTTCTTTCTTATATGGGATTCATTCTTCTACTGTTGAAATGAGGATTATATTACTAAAGCATCAAAATTTCTTCTTTAGAAGATAAAAAATAGAGTGAATGCTTTTCATCTCCAGGCTCATTACTGAGGTTTGCCTGAATTGTAAACCAAAGTCATCTTTCTATGATTAGGTTTCTCGTCCAACACAAAATCTGGGTAACACATACATTCTTTTCGATGCAATAGTTCATGTAAACTCTTATTTTTTTTGGGTGCTGATAAATTGAAGAAAAGGAAAAGTGTTGTTTTAATAGGGAATTCCCTATTACCGGGCTCTCTGTCTATCGAAATATTCATAGACCACAGGCTAATGAATGAAAAATGAGAAATAAGAGAGGAAAATGTAGCACTTCCCTTGTTTGAGGGAAAAGAGCTTTTCTATGGCTCGGATCATACCAAAGGGGAGAATGAGAAGGGGAGAGAAGATGGGGAAAGAGGGGGGGGGGATTAATCCATGTCGAAACCAGCACATTTTTCAACTCTCTGGATCTCTCTCTCTCTCTCTCTCTCTCTCTCTCTCTCTCTCACTATGAGTGACTGATGATCTTAAGATAGGTCGGGAAAGGGAATGGGATTAAGGGTTGGACTAAGGTTTTGAGACTGTAGGAGATGATGGTCTTGAAGGCTTCGAGTTAGTATTTGAGCTAAGCCTAGCGTGACAGTACCACACTTGGGGGCCCAATGCGGGCATATGACCAGTGGGTTGATGTGGACACTTGGGAAGGTGGCATGGTTCTGTTTGTTGGTCATGTGGGCATGAGCGGGGGGGCATGGTTAGCCTCATTGGCGCAATTGTGACCATGTTGCTAAAGCCACTAGGGGTATGTCTTCCAGCCATGGTGGCCATACCGTGGGTTACCAAGGATGGTGTTTGGGGGTCAAGAGGGCCTACCAAGGGTGCCAAGATTGATGCCAAGTGGGATGTTATAGAGCTATGATTTTTTTGTTATTAATTATTGCAATTAATATTTGTCTCGACTGTTTGAAGTGTCGATCACATTTATTTGTGTTATGTAATTTTGTTTGAAATTAATCGTTATTTTAGTTACCTATGATATGTTATTATGCCCGAGTCATGTGTTCAGAGTTTTGATTAGGAGAAGCTTCCTAAAATGCCCCTATTGGCCGATGGTACTTTTTACTGATTTTGAGTACGCTATGCATGATATGTTATCTACTATTATTAGAATGACAACTCTTCGTAATTTGATGTTAGAAATTAAGTATTGATCCTAATCCTAGAATATTAAGAAGCTTAACCCTAGTTATAACCCATTAATTGTGTATGTAAGCTTAACCCTAGTTATAACCCATTAATTGTGTATGTGCTTTGTTAATATTGGCTCATCTAATGACATTAATCGTCAAAATCGGATGAGAAATGAGAAAAATCATCTGCAGTTTAAGATTTATAAAACATTGATGGCAGACTTGTAATTTCGTTGTGGGGGCACACCCTATTTTGGGGTATGTACTACACAACTCAATCTCTCTCTAAGAGGAAAGATTTTTCCATGAATCTTATAGTGAACCCTTCTTGACCGAATTTTCCCATTGGGAAATCTTCTTTGTTCTGATTTTTTTAGAAAATATGACCTCTAAATACTCCTTTTATAAAACTCTATTAGTCTATAGTTAGTAACCTAGATTAATTAGGATTCTTGAAGATTAAAAAGAGTTTGTAATAGGTTTAGGGTTTAGATGATGAAGATTATCTTAGATTTAGGTATTACGGTTAGTGTTCAAGAGTGTGTGAGAGAAAAATGTGAGAATAGCTTAGTTAGACATTGTGTCCCTCTAGTCTATGTGTTAAGTAAGAACAACTACACCCACACCCATATATACATTGTACACACCAATATGCTTCTTACGCTCGTGTAACACATAATTTGATGCAATCTTTTCTCCTGCTTCGTTATCACATTGAATAGGGATTAGTCCAGGAACCGAAAAGCGAAACTCAAGGGTACGAGGACAAAGCCAAGGAGTTCATATGCTCCATGATCAATAGCACGATAGTCGAACTCAACACTAGATTTCAAAACAAGAAGCGGCTTTTTACTCTTCCAAAAAACTAGATTATCTCCAAGAAAAAATGTCTCAAAGAAGAGCTATGTTAGATAGTTGGGCCACCCCAATCAGCATTTGTATATCTAGATATGTGAAGATGACCATGAGTTCTTGATTTTCATTGGAAAATGGGTTGTTGATGGGTTCATAGTCGAACCTTCGTTTTATCGCTTTATTTAAATGAGTGTTATTGTAAACAACAAATTTGTGTAGAAGATAAATCTATCATAAATCAATCATAACAAATTTTTCCTCGCTGGAAGAGGGTTTCAATGAAATGACGGACTTTACACTTTCGGGTATAGTAGTCGATTCCCTTTAATACATCAAAATGAATACCTATGCTTAAGAGCTGTTGAATAAAAGAAACTTAATTACATCTCTGAAATAAACAAATAAATCCCAAGTCTAGGTCTTCATTGGCATCTTCAATCTGTCACGAGATAGATGCATAGGATGTTGTCTTCATTGGAGATTTGGGAAATATGAAATAGAGGACGACGGATGGGAGAACCCCTCCTCCAAAAGTCGGTTCCATCTGATCGACAAACACGACCCATTACTGGAGCAAGAACCTCGTGGTCGAATCTTAGAATAAATTCTTGTTCTCTTGTCTCCGATAAATTTGAATACAAAATCCATTCTTTTGGTGATTGATTATCAGAAGAATTATTGCTTTTGGTGATGGGGTGTCTAATCATGGGTCAGATATCATCAAATTCCTTAGAATTTGGTGATCATGAATTGTCTCGTAATGATTTTACTGTTGGATTTGATAAAATCCGGAGATTTAGTCACTGTATGATAAATCCACCGTTGGATCTTGTTACGATCTCGTATTATGATCATTTGACTAAAACTCAACAAATCCTGCATTATATTTGACCACAATCCTGAGATTTTGTCAAATCATGATAAATCCACCGTTGGATCTCATTACGATATTGTAATATGACCGTTTGACTAAAAGTCAATGAGTCCATTAAATTTGATCAATATCCTGAGATTTGCTCAAAGTATGAAAAATCCACTATTGGATTTTACTATGATCTTGTATTGCGATCGTTTGACTAAAAGTTAACGATTCCACCGTTGGATTTGACGAATATCCTGAGATTTGGTCAAAGCATGATAAATCCACCGTTGGATCTTGTTACGATCGCGTAATATGATCGTTTGACTAAAATGCAATGAGTTCACCGTTGGATTTGACCAATATCCTGAGATTTGGTCAAAGTGTGATAAATCCACCGTTGGATCTTACTATGATCTTGAATTGCGATCGTTTGACTAAAAGTCAATGAGTCCATTGGATCTTACTATGATCTTGAATTGCGATCGTTTGACTAATATCTTGAGATTTGGTCAAAGTATGATAAATCTACCGTCGGATTTCGATATGATCTTGTATTACGATTGCTTGACTAAAAGTCAAAAAATTCATTGTTGGATTTGACCAATACCTTGAAAGAATTTTCGATCTCGAGGTTAAGATCCAAACCCTAAATTTAAGGAGATGATGATCCAAACCGCGAGGGAAACTCCAATTTCGAGTATAATTTTAATCTGATAATTTGATGGTTATGAGTATGCATAGAAAATGTTGTTGTAAATTAGTGTTGATCGCGATCGCGCAATGCGATAGGTAATCGGAGTCAATCATAGTCATGATGAGGTATCCATGTCTAAATTTTTTGCTAACTCTGTGATTGCAACCCAATTTATGCGGAAGATCAACTTAATGTTGATAAATGCAATCCATATGAATAAGGGTTTTAGGCATAGGCTCGTGGGCCGACATAGGCCTAACTCCTAAGTGCATCCCATATATGTAAGGGTCGCGGGCATGGGCCTATAATAGGCCCACATAGTCCCGAATCAATATCCCAGATATAAAGGGTCATGGGCATGGACCTATAGCAGGCCTACATAGTCCCGAACATGACCCGCAGAATACTTAGTCACGGGCCCTAAGCAATCTAAGTGTCTACCTTGGAAGAAAAGAGGAGTCTTTGCAAAGTCGAAGTCTTCCAAAGAAAATTCAACATCTGACATAGAGGGGTCGGTCACTATTTATAGATTGACTGCGGAAATTATGATTTGACGGTCACCATGCCTTAGAACAAATCTATGGTGAAAACGGGTGCGTTGGCCCTCTCCTTTCACTCGGATTGGCAATAAGCCCCAATCAAACTCCAAGTACATGGGACAAGACCCCCACGAGCACTTTTTTTCATTATTATACAAAAGTAAGAGACCCATGCGTGGGTCTCTAAAATATAGAAAGGAAAGAAGGGATCCACACGGGTGGGGCCCTGCGTGGGTCTCTAAAATAGAGAAAACAAAGGACCAATGGGGTGGGGCCCCACGTGGGCGGGCCATGAGAGAGAAAGAAAGAAATAAAGAAAAGAAAGAAAAAAAAAAATGAAAGAGAAAAAGGGAAGGGACCCACACAGGGGGTCCCCTACGTGGGCCTTTGGAGGGACAAAAAGAGAAGAGAAAAGAAAGGGAGAAAAAGGAGAGACAAGATAGAGAAAATAGGGAGAAAGAGAGAAGAGAAAAAGAAGTGGAATGAGACCCACGCAAGGACCTCCTTGCGTGGGTCATTTCTTTCGAAAAAGGGAGAATCTTTTTTGTGTCTTCTCCAGAGACAAATCTGTGTCTTTTCTTCTCTCTCTTTTTACATTTTACTTTTTACTTTTTCTAAGAAAAAGACAACTATTTGTCTATAATACAGATCTATATCTGTATATAGTTAAAAACGATTAAAAAACTAAGATTTATGCGTGTATTATTTATTTGAGAAAAAGACAAACTATTTGTGTCTATAATACAAATTATCTGTAATCCATAGAAGTAATACACGACAAAGACAAACTATTTGTCTATAATACATATTTTCTCTAATCCATAGAAGTATACAAGAAAAAGACAAACTATTTGTGTCTATAATACAGATCTATGTGTGTTTGTAGTTAAAAAAAGATTAAAGACCTAACATTTATGTTTGTATTATTAATTTTAAAAAAGAAAGACATAATTTTTTTGTGTCTACAGTTATATGATATGTTTTAGAATATTTTTTATCGTTCGTTGACGTTTCAACATTGTTTGGTGTGAAATGGCTTCAGACCATTTTAGTTCGAAAATGGTTTTCCTAACTTTTGGAGTTTTTCTTTCTATATAGTGATGTGTATTTTAGATCCGCCTGTTTGAATCGTAGTCAAATAAAGAAGAGACGTCAAAAGAGAAAGTGGACCCACAAATAGGTTTTTAAAAAAAAAGGCCTGTTAAAGACCCGTTTGATCAGAAAGAAGAAAATCCAAAATTTATTAGGATCTTTAACTTTTAATCCCGTCACTTTTATGTTTGGCCTATGTTGAAGTGTCAAACGAAGTCCGATTGATACGAAATTGATCATATTTGAAAGCTTATCGAAGTAGCTTTCCAATGAGCCAAAATTTGAGCAATTCCGACAAGTATTGAAGAAGTTATGATCAGTTTTCGGAGGCTGCACATAAAGTGACGAATTTCAAGAATCCTAATTGAATTAGGATTAGTTTCTTTTGTTATTTTATTTTAGAAAGTATGAGTTGTTTTTTTTATTAGAAATATGATTAGTTTCCTTATTATTTAGGACTTTATTGTTTTAGAAGAATTATGATATTTCTTTTATTTGAATTAGGAATTAGAGTTATATTAGGATTTCTAATTTTATGCATTGGTTGGCCTATTTAAAGGCTTGTAAACACTTTTATTAGAACTTTTTGGTTAATGAAAGTTGCTTATGCAAAATTAAGAGTTTTTAACTTTCGTGAGGGTGTGATTCTATCAAAACGGAGAGCGATTATTCGATTCTCGCTTGCGGTTTGGTGCGAGGCCAACTCTTCTTCCATCTCTATCTTCTTTAGATCTACGGTTTGCGTAAATAGCGTAATTCTAATTATTTTATTGATCTCATAAAAGCTCCAAATCAATATTTTGTTCATCATTAATTTTATTAGCCTTTTATTTTCGTTTGGTATCGAGAGAACCCGCTTGCGAGTTCGTTCGACGCCCTAAAACTATCGGAAATCTAGCCGTTCATAAGAACCCTAGTCTCCTAGATCCGCGATAGGGAACGTATACGAAAGTAACGCTATTTTGGGCCGAAATTAAATCACCTAATTGAATTTCTAGAATTTTCGTGGTAATTTGTTATGAGAAATTATTATTTTTTAATTGATTAAATTAATTTTAATTCTAATCTCAGCCCTAGCATTGCATTTAGTAAGTTCCCGCATCAAATTGGTATCAGAGAATCAGTTTAGTTTTAGGGTTTTAGTGCTCATATAGGTTTTAGGTTTTATTTTTATTTTTTTAGGTTTCTAAAAAAAAAAAAAAAGTCTAGCTTTTGTCTAGAAATTTTTTTTGTCTAGTTTTTGTCTGACAATTTTTGTCTAGTTTTGTCTGAAAATTTTCGTCTAGCTTTTGTTTAAGGTTTTTTTTTTTTTTTAAAGCTTTCGTCTAATCTGTCTAATTTTATCTTGTAACACTTAGTTTCATAATTGCATGTCATTTCAATCTTATTGCATTTTATTTTATTAGTGTGCATGTCTAGTGTTTGACAAAAGTCCTCATCCATTGTTAGTTCATAGTGTTTGTCTTTTCTAGTTTTGTGTCTGAGTTGTGTTTGTGTCACACTTCATGTATGAGTCACTTACACATCACCATGAATTCCTTACTCGTCATGAAAGGGTATTAGCCAAAGGAGGAAACCGCTACACTCCAAATTCTTGGCAAAGCTTCGAAAGTCGCGATGAGATTAGAGTTAAGGGATACTCCCATCATTGTGAGCTCAAATATAATCTTGATAGTGAATCCCTAAGGTCTATTCAAATTGAAGTCCTAGCTTTTGAGGGTATGACGAACCCTAAGACCTTCGTGGGATGGTTGTCTAGTATAGAGGAATATTAACTCGTATAACATGTCGGAAGAGTGTAAGGTTAGGCTCGCAAAAACGAGGTTGATGCACCATGCAAAGAAATATTGGGATAGTGTGGAGTTTCGACGCAAGTTAACTCGAACTAAGCCCATCACACGATGGGTAGACATGAAGGAACGACTCATCAACCAATATGTTCCTTTCACGCGCCTCCACCTTCTACGGTGTTTGGAAGCTAAGGTGGATAAGTGTTATAAACACGCCCAGCTGGGGTCAATGAGCAACTACACTAAAGAGAGCTCTAATTTTGAGGTTCCACCATTGAAACCCACGAGTACTCCTACGAGGCTCCAAATTGATAACGGCAAAAGAGCGATTATTGAGTGCCCAAAAACTAGTGGTCGCAACAAATGTTACAAATGTCATGAATTTGGACACTTTGCTTATCAATGCCCCGCAAAATTTCCCGCTCAAAATTTATTGATTAAAAGAGAGAATCCTGAGTCGGGAAATGTGAACGTGGAAGAAACCGTGATGAGTGAAGAGGAGATAGAAGAAGCTGATGAAAGTCTAGTTTGTGTTAAAGAGACTTCTATTTCCCTTGTGAGTAGTGATGTTGAATCACCCACACGTGAACCAATCGAGCCACTTGCCTATGAGTCATTGGTCCCCGTAAAGTTGGGCGCGCACAACTTGTTGGTGCCCATTGGGTCGAATACATGTGAGTCCATCGAATTGGGTACACAAAAGCCATTAGTGTCAATTGAATCGAGTACCCCAGAGTCTTTGATTTTTGTTGAAGCGAGTACACATAAGTTAATCGAGTCGAGTGTACATGAGCCATTAGTGCTCTTTGCATCATTCACACAAGAGTCATCAAAGTCTGCATCCACTTTTGCATATTGCATTCATGAGTTGCATGCTGAAATTAAGAAAAGAATTAATTTAAAGAATGAAAAATACAAGTTCTCTGCAGATTCTCATAGACGGTTCAAAGAATTTCAAAAGGGTGATTTTGTGATGGTTCGAAATAGACTCGAGCGATTCCCGCAAGGAGTTGTAAAGAAGTTACAAGCTCGCGGTGTTGGACCCTATCAGATCTTGAAGCGTGCTGGTTCTAATGTTTACATCTTAGATCTTCCGTCGGATTTGGGGATTAGCACGACTTTCAATGTGGAGGACCTTGTTCCATTCCATGGCCCTTCAACCATCCCTGCCAACCCCTTTGAGCCTTGTACATCTTATGAACCAATAATTCCCCTACCCACACCACTACCCCCACCTACTTGGCAAATTCGTGAGATCATTGAAGATGTACTGGAAGATCAGATTGTGCCCACCAACCAAGGGGGATTTCAAAAATATTTGATCAAGTAGAAGAATAAGAGTGTTTCAGAGAGCACGTGGATTACACAAGAGTTGCAGCAGATTGACCCGGATCTTTTGGAGCTCTATCACAACTATGGGAACTTCCAATTCCAACCGCTTCCGATTGAAATTCCCTATATATTATCTGTGATCGCGACCGTGAAAATCCATGCCAACCAAAGTTCGAGGTCGAACTTTTTCAAAGTAGAGGGGATTGATGTGTATTTTAGATCCGCTTGTTTGAATCATGGTCGGATAAAGAAGAGACGTCAAAAGAGAAAGTGGACCCACAAATGGGTTTTAAAAAAAAAAGGCCCGTTAATGACCCATTTGATCAGAAAGAAGAAAATCCAAAATTTATTAGGGTCTTTAATTTTTAATCCCGTCACTTTTATGTTTGGCCTATTTTGAAGTGTCAAACGAAGTCAGATTGATACGAAATTGATCATATTTGAAAGCTTATCGAAGTAGCTTTCGAACGAGCCAAAATTTGAGCAATTCCGACAAGTATTGATGAAGTTATGATCAATTTTCGGAGGCTGCACATAAAGTGACGAATTTCAAGAATCCTAATTGAATTAGGATTAGTTTCTTTTATTATTTTATTTTAGTAAGTTCCCGCATCAAATTGGTATCAGAGAACCCGCTTGCAAGTTCGTTCGACGCCCTAAAACTATCGGAGATCTAGTCGTTCATAAGAACCCTAGTCTTCTAGATCCGCGATAGGGAACGTACACGAAAGTAACGCTATTTTGGGCCGAAATTAAATCACCTAATTGAATTTCTAGAATTTTCGTGGTAATTTGTTATGAGAAATTATTATTTTTTAATTGATTAAATTAATTTTAATTCTAATCTTAGCCCTAGCATTGCATTTAGTAAGTTCCCGCATCATATAGTCTTTTCTCGAGCTTCTTTTTGAGTTGTGTAGGTGTTCATTGTTAGAATAGTCCCACATTGCCTGTGGGCTTGGAGGTCTTGAGCTATATATAATTTGGGCACTCCTCACCTTACAAGCCGGTTTTGTGAGGTTGAGTTAGGCCCGTTGGATTTCTTATCATGGTATTAGAGCCGTTCTTTCTCCCCACGTCACCTATTTCTTGTCCATGTGATTTGGCTCAATCTCGCCAACATGTGCGTGCTGAATTTGTTCCACATCGGCTGTGGGCTGGCCCTTGTGTTCTTTATATCTTGGGCAAACCTCACCTTACAAGCCGGTTTTGTGAGGTTGAGTTAGACCCATGGAATTTTACTTGGTATCAGAGCAGGTATATCTCCACTCCACGTCACCCAATTCAATTGTCCGCGTGATTTGGCTTGGCTCAATCCCGCCAACACGTGCGGGGGCGTGTTAGAATAGTCCCATATTGCTTGTGGGCTTGGAGATCTTGGGCTATATATAATTTGGACACTCCTTACCTTACAAGCCGGTTTTGTGAGGTTGAGTTAGGCCAGTTGGATTTCTTATCATGGTATCAGAACAAGTATTTCTCCACTCCACGTCACCCAATTCAATTGTCCACATGATTTGGCTTCGCTCAATCCCGCCAACACGTGCGGGGGCGTGTTGGAATAGTGTCACATTCCCTGTGGGCTTGGAGGTCTTGGGCTATATATAACCTGAGCAATCCTCACCTTACAAGCCGGTTTTGTGAGGTTGAGTTAGGCCCATGAAATTCCACATTCATGAGGTTTGCAAAAGTTGTGAAGACACTTCAGATCGAATCTTCTCCAACACTTGAAATTCATGCACCAGATTCAAGTGTCCTATGGGTGTGATCCATAGACTCGAACAAATCCAAAGGAACTTCTTATGAGAGGGATCGGGGTTGGACATAAGGTTTCATTTATGAATTGGGACATTTGCCAGCTTCCTTTGAGTTGCAGTGGCTTGGGTATTCGGAGTTTGCGGTGGGTGAATATAGCTCTTTTGGGGAAATGGTTCTGGCGGGCTGGATTGGATAGAGAAAGGGAGAGTCTATGGCGGGTAGTGTTGGCAGAAAAATATGGTCAATTGGTCGGTAATTGGGGCATTAATATCGCTGTCAATAGCTATTTCTCAACTTGGTGGAAAGGTATTTGCGGAACGTGGTCTCATTACTCCAGATGGGTACGGTTCAGTTGGGGAGACGGGGCTTGTATTCGGTTTTGGGAAGACCCGTGGGCGGAGATCGGGCCCCTCAAAGATACTTTCCCCGCCATTTTTAGCATTGCGAGAGACCCACATGGAGTGGTTGCTAACTTCTTGGAATCCGAAGGGGGGTCTCAAGTATCAGACCTCATCTCCCCGAGCCAAAGACCTAAAAGGGATCACAAGAGGTAAATGAGCTTGAGAATTTGGGATGTCAAGGAGTACCTTGCGCTACAACATTGACGAGGCAATGAAAGTGGGAATTGCATTGAGATAATTGGTGGGTGATGCCAAGTTGTGGTGGAGGCATTGAGTCGAGGAAGTGTGGGTCAATCAGGAGTTCAAGACATGGAATGATTTATCAAAGGTGCTACGGGTTCAATTTCTACCCATGAATGTTGGTGGGCGGCACGACATGCTTTAGCCATATTGAAACAAACAAGGCGCAATGCGTGATCACGTAAAGCCGCCCGATGATAGCAGTCAATGACATGAGTGAGAAGGTTAGATTTTCAACTTTATTTATGGATTGACATCTTGGGCCTAAACAGAATTGGGCAGCAAGGCTTTACGATAGAGTGAATATGGTGTTGATTATTGTTGAGAGATTGGGGGAGTTTCTTTGAGAAGAGTGAAAAAGGATAAGCCTCGGAAGCATGAACCGTGCATATGGGTCCATCTTTCTCATGGGAATCGCGGTTCTATTCTTTAGAATCGGACTTGCTTAGGAGTCGTGGTTCCAACAGATTAGGAACTGCAGGTCCCACATTTAGGCGTTGTTTGGATAGGGGAAAAGGAAACCTACAGAATCAAAACAGAATTCCCATCCTTTCCCATGTTTGGTAGAAAAAATAGTCCAAAAATAGAATCGGAAAAGATGGCCCTTTTCCCTCCTAACGGGGACGCCGACACTATGGACATCGGCTTTGAACCATATCGCGTATACCGGCATCGAAAGAAACGGAATGGAAGCCAAAATTGAAGAACTGAAAAGAAATTGAAGAATTGAGGCGTGCTTTAATCGATCGATCGATCCCAAATATTCGATCGATCGATTGAGGACAGGGACTCTTGGGCTTTTGGTGAACTTTTTCTTCCTAGTCGATTGATCGATTCTAAACTTTCGATCGATTGATTGTGGGCCGAGACATTGAGCGATTTTATTATTTATAAATCGATCGATCGATTCTAGTATTGATCGATTGATTGATCGCGTAAGTCAAGTTCGCCAAAAGACGAAATTTTATTTTTGTCTTTTAGTGTTTTATTGTTTTAGGGTTTTTTTTTTCTTTTGAAGCCTACTATATAAGGTCCTTATAAACATTATAACAGACTAGTTGATTATTAGTGAAATAGCTATTTGCTTTAAGCTTAGATGAGCTTTAATGGAGAGTGACTTCTTTTTTTGGGATGGTTTGGTGTGAGGCCAAGATTGCGATGCCCATAATTTTCTAATCTTTTCTATCATTACTACTCTATTTTATGTTTTTTCTCCGATCCCATAAACCTATTTCAGCCAACTTCCATTTGAATATTCCAAAAACCCAAACCCTAGCTTTCATCTGAACCGTTGGATCAATCTAATTCAATGAGTCCTCGCATGATCTTGTGATTCCACTTTGGAACTTCGAGCAAACGCCCAAATTTGGAAGATGCTAGAGTTCTATCTCTAGGATCGCTCCTTCCGCGAAACTAACGGATCTCGCGCATTGGATTGGACCTTAGCTGAATTTAACGTGATCACTCAAGCGGAAATCTACGAAACCCCAAGGTATCGCAAATATTTTGAGATTTTTGCTTAATTAAGTAGTTTAATTTCGATAAATCTTCATTTCATTATCATTCACGCGGTTTAGGGTCATTGTCTCACACCACCGCCTCCCGGAAATGACTTTCAGAAACAATACAACCGACCCTGTATATGTGCATCCAGCTCTTATAGCTTGTGACTGTTACATCAAGGTCTCTATGTCACGACCCAAAATCCACGCACCTGGATCTTGAGTTGCGACCCAGACAGATCAGAAGTAAACAAAAAACCTAAAATAAAAATTTCTAACTAGGGATTGAAAACAGATATCCAGACAACCAAATTTATGATACACAGAAGAAACTTTTCCTTTTCTTACATAAAACAGGTCAGAGTACCTTAGTACATTAAACTAAACACTACGTACCAGACACATAGATCTGCACCAGATAAAACTGCTGAAACTCCGCCAACTGATCTTTCTCCAATCCCTTTCATTAACCTGCAGGGTGGTTAAACCACTGTAAGAGCTATTCCACTTGCTCCGCAAGTAACCATTCTAATAAATATTGACTAACCACTCCGAAATTTCGAAATTTGTTTATCAAGGTACTTTCCAAGCAGGCATTTTAAATGAGCCAAAAATCAGACAACCGAACTCAGACAGATAGACAGATAAGCATTGAATCTTTCACTGAAACTATCATAGATCAAGCAGATATGCTCATACCAGAAATCAGACAGATAGGTACCGAATCTTACCCTTAAACTACCACAAATCAGGCAAATATTCCTAGACCAGAAATCAGACAGATAAGTACTGAATCTTACACAAACTACCACAGATCAGATAGATATTCCCAGGCCAGAAATCAAACAGATAAGTACTGAATCTTACACTTAAACTACCACAACAGACTTATCTCTATTGGGGAATATTTTATAGCTAATAGCTCGAATACTATGTGCTTTCCTCAACTAAGCTTATAGTAGTTGAGATCAGATGTCAGAATAGATATCAGATAACAGATTCATGACCTGGCCATGGTCTTACAATTGTCCCATTCAAACTCATAGGCACCATCTCATTGCCTTTCAGAAATTATGCTATTCAATTCCAGTGCAGAAATATCAGAAAGCATGAATGTCTATTCCACAAATACTTCGGTCTCAGAAATGGTATAAACCACTCATAAAACATCAAGCTTTCATATATCCTTGAACGGTCGGAGATTACTGATCCAATTCACGCGAATTATATAGACAAGGCTTTTGTAACCATTCAGGTCTACAACACTAGGTAAGCAGATTTCTGCACAGTCAGGTAGCAAATTTCTACACATTCAGGTAGCAGATTTCTACACAGTCAGGTAGCAGATTTCTACACCTTAGGGTATAACAGGTATAACATATTCAGGTAACAAATTTCGACACATTTAGGTATAACTTCAGGTAACAAATTTTTTTACACATTCAGGTAGAACAGGTATCACAGAGTCAGGTAACAAATTTCAACACATTCAGGTAACAAATTTCTACACATTCAGGTATAACAGAGTCAGGTAGCAAATTTCGATACATTCAGGTATCACAGATATAACAGATTCAGGTAACAACTTTCTACACATTCAGGTATAGCAGGTATCACAGAGTCAGGTAACAAATTTTGACACATTTAGGTATCACAGGTACAATAGATTCAAGTAACAAATTTCTACACATTCAGGTATAATAGGTATCACAAAGTCAGGTAACAAATTTGACACATTCAGGTTTCACAAGTATAATAGATTCAGGTAACAAAATTCTACACATTTAGGTATAATAGATATCACAGAGTCAGGTAACAAATTTCGACAAATTCAGGTATCATAGGTATAACAGATTCAGATAACAAAATTTTACACATTCAAGTATAACAGGTATCACAGAGTCAGGTAACAAATTTCGATACATTTAGGTATCACAGGTATAACAGATTCAGGTAACATATTTCTATACATTCAGGCACAACAGGTATCACAGAGTCAAGTACCAAATTCCGACACAGTCAGGTAGCATAGGTATAACAGATTCAGATAACAAATATCTACACATGCAGGTATAACAGGTATGACATTTATACATGGAAGAAACATATTTGTATAAACAAGATATTTCAGATTAGGGGTCAATCAAGACATATTAGAAGAGGTACTTGCCTCACAAAAACCAAGCAACGTTAAGATTCAACTTCTTTTTGTTTTATCTTTAGGCTAAGACAAATCCCACGACCCACGTTAACCTAATTACAACTCTCCAGAACTCTCTTCCCATATCCTCAAACATCTTATATTATATTATATCTTATATTATTATATTATATTATCTAGTCTGTTGAGGTACTAGAGTGAGCTGTAATCACTAATGCTCAGTGCATGGCATAGTGACGGATAACGTAGTGCGGAACTGCGTGTATTTGACCAAATTGATCTAGAAAGGAGGTGATAAACCTCGAGGCTAGACATTGGTAGAGTCCTTGCATGGAGTGAAGATTGAGATCGAGGAATTGATGCAGGTCTTGGTGTCAGTGTGGACATTGACACAACTAGATTGGTGGATGTGGCATAGTTCATTTACTTGAGAGTTTGCGTCAACGAGGACGATGACTTTATTGAGTCGGGGAGGATGTGACGGCCTCATTAATCTGTGCGCCAGCATGAAGGCATGATGACCTTGGAGCTAGGCACTTACTTAGCAAGAAGGCAAGCGGACCTTGTAGCTAGCCGAATAGTTTGTGACTACCTTTAATCACATTTTTTTTTATCAATAAAAAGTAGCAGTATATTGAAACACAGTAAGGCGCTAAAAACCCAATACAACAGACACCACAACAAGATCAAAAGAAACCGGGAGAACCCACGGACGAGAAGAAAGGAGGAGAAAGAAAAAGAAAAAGCAACCAAAAATACAGAAGAAAAGATCGAGTGAGGGACGCGGCGCCGGACAGCTACCTAGCCAGGATCCCACACAAAGGAGGCAAGTCCCCTCCCCTCAGCAACTCCCCCCATCCAAAAGCCCACTAGGTCCATAACAGATTTGACTATGAACCCCGTGGACCTACTAATATTCTTAAAAATTCTGTTGTTGTGCTCAATCCACAGACACCAATATACGGCGAAGACCACAAATCTCGACTGCGCCTGTCTGTCATCGTCCCCCACCCCAGGAGCGAAGCTGAGAAGATGCTGGTAAGGGGTCCCCACCATGGCCCAGCTCAGACCCAAATATGTGAGGATCACATTCCAAACCGAGCTGGCCATCCAGCAATGAAGGAAAAGGTGCGTCGCAGTCTCCTCCCCATCGGTACACATGACACAAGCAGCCGCCACATCACTCCCCCTACGAATTAGCTGGTCCCTCGTGAGTAATCGATCCTTGCACAAAGTTCACACGAAAAACCTGATCTTGGGAGGAATAGGCATTTTCCACAGCCATCGCCCCTCGAACATAATTAACGGACGTCGCGTCTCCAACTTATATAGGCTTTTGACCGTAAAAATACACCCTCTGGTCCGCCCCCTCTGATTGCGCTACTCCGCATACAGCAGCTGTAGCAGACTAAGGAATTCCGCCATCTCACAGTTAGTCAATGATCTACGGGTATGGACATTCCAAACCACCGCCCCATTGGGCACCGAAACAAACTGATCAATCACCCCCCCCCCCGGGTTTACAGATAATAAATAGATACCGGGGAAACGAGACTTGAGAGGGTAGGAGGTCAGTCAGATATCCTCTCAAAATCGGATTTTGGTACCACATCTCCAACTGAATCACAATCCTCCGGCAAAGCTGGACCAAACCCCACACACCCCTTTCCACCATGCCGAAGACCCTCCGCGTGCAACCGGACAAGTACTCCAGTCGCCAAGGGACTGCCCATACTTCTCTTCCAACACCTTTCTCCACATCTCCTCCCTCTCCTCATCCATACCAGCCCTCCAGAACCATTTTCCAAGAAGAGCGCAGTTGATTTGCCTCAAGCTGCAAATACCCAGTCCACCACAAGCAACTGGCAATTTGCAAACCTCCCAATTTACCAGATGATATCTCCGACCCAGACCTGACCCCTCCCACAAGAAAGACCGCTGGATTCTCTCAAGGCGGCAAATCACCTTCGCCGGGCAGTAAAACATGGACATAGTAAAGAGAACTGCCTTAATCAGGACCAACCTACCCGCACTGCTCAACATTTTACCTTTCCAAGCGGAAAGACGTTGCATGAACCGCTGAACAACCGGTTGCCAGTCCCTAGCCGTAAGCTTCTTAATTCCGAGGGGAAGCCCGAGATAGGTAATAGGTAGATGTTGCATTGGGCAACCGGCCATGAGAGCAAGCGCTGCCATATCGGAATCGCCGACCCCAATCCCCGTAATGGCAGGTTTGTGGAGGTTGATCCGCTGCCCCGAGGCAGCCTCATACACAGACAACACATCCCCTAACACCCTGAACTCAGAGGCCTCTGCCCTCCCAAACAGAATCGTGTCATCCGCGTACTGCAGATGTGTGATGCACCTGCCCTGCATCCCCACCCGAATGCCGGAAATGAGTTGACATTCCTCGGCCCGATCGATCAAACGAGATAGCATCTCACTCACCACATTGAAAAGGAAAGGGGATAGAGGGTCCCCCTACCGAATAACCCGAGAGCTCTTGAAATAACCGGCCGGAGAACCATTGACCATAACCGAGAACCACACAGAAGAGTAGCAACCATGCATCCATTTTCTCCAAACATCGCCAAACCTCATCCTTCCCAGCATATAATCAATACCGTCCCAACTGACACGATTATAAGCCTTTTCCATATCCACCTTCCATACTGCCGCCAGACATCGCTGAATATGAGCGGAATGGATTGTCTCATTCGCCACCGCAACAAGATCCACCAACTGTCTTCCTCGCACAAAAGCTCCCTGATTCCCCGAAATTATATTGCTCATCAACGGTTTTAATCTGTTTGCCAGCACTCTAGCTATGATCTTATAGAGGCAGTTAGTCAAGCTGATGGGCCGGTAATCATAAATCTCTTCAGCACCATCACGTTTCGGGATTAGGATAATAAATGTTGAACCAAGCGCCATCCCTATGAAACCATATGTGTGAAACTCCGACATGACCTCCATCAGCTCAGATTTGAGCAACCCCCAAAACACCCGGTAAAACTCCATAGTGAACCCATCAGGACCTGGTGCCTTATTTCGTCCGCCAAATCTGATTGCATTCCATACCTCATCTTCCGTAAAAAACTGTTCCGACGCCTCCCTCTCCACCGCCGAAATAGTATGAAAATCAACCCCATCCAACTGCGGACGCGTGAAGCCTTCATCCGTATATAGGGACTTGTAGAAGTTAACAATCCGCTCCCGAACCTGATCACCACCCCCGACCGCAATCCCATCTACCATGACCCTCCCCAGATACTTTAACTGGAATCTAGTGTTGGCCACAATATGAAAATATTTCGTACTAGCATCTCCCTCCTTTAGCCACTTAACCTTGGATTTTTGCATCCAACTGACCTGCTCCGCCCTACAAACACTGTCAAACTCCAATTTTTTCCTCAGCCGATCCTCTCTTTCCTCCCCATTAAGATCTCTCTCCTCTTCTAGATGATCAATCTTCTTTAAACTACTAAGCAGGCTCTCTTTCCTGGCCTGCACCACCCCAAAAACATCCCGATTCCACTCCTTGATCCTCTCCTTCAAAACGCACCCATGCGTTTACTGAAAGCACCAACAACTCTAACCCCCTTAAAACCTGTTGATTGCTTCGGATTTGATGATGGAGATCGTGTTTCCCCCCGATCTACCATACAATGGATCTTGAGATCATGTCTACCCTATCAGATGGTCCGTTTTATATTTCACAATGTCACAAATCCCCAAAAAATGGATTTTGAATCTTATGGCACACCACGTCAAGCTCAAACAGATTTTAGAGCCATATTTTTTAGGATTGTGACATGTGGAATCACAAATTTACCTGTCTGATAGGTGTGACATGATCTCAAGATCCTTTTGGTAGAAGATCGGGGCGAAACACAATCTCCATCATCTGATCTGAAGCAATCAACGAGTTTTAAGAGGTCTGGGATGTTGGTGCTTTCAGTAAACGCTTTGGCGCCTTTAGAGATACCAAAAAACAGCAACAACTGCGTTTTGTGTGATCTGACAGTCACTTGTCAATGCTTCCCACTTTAAAAAACAGCAAACGACTATTTAAAAAAATATATAAAATAGGCCGATACGTATCGGTGCCAGCCGATACGTATCGGTCCTCCATGTACTGATACCCAAGTCCGATACCAATTTTGACACCTTGCATGTGACACATGTCATGGGGTGTGTGACACATGTCATTTGATAATGTGTCACATGTCATTAATTACATGTGACACATCACATGTAATTAATGAAATGTGTCATACCCTATGACATTCGTCACATGTCATGTAATTAATGACATATGTTACATGTAATTGATGATGTGTTACATACCCCATGACATGTGTCACATGTCATTAATTACATATGACATGTAATCAACATGTGACACATCATGGGAGTTGAATGGCTGTTCCTAATATCGTGCTAAGAGCGGGAGACTGGTTTTGCGCCAGCTGCCGGAATCTCAACTTCAGGCATAGGAGGGTCTGCCATCGGATTGGGTGTGCTTCTCCCAGGGACTATGGGGTGGTGGTCAAATCGGCAGACGACCCCATACCCAGGAGGAGCAGCAAACATCAGGTAGTCCTTACTCCGGAACAGATTCGAGATACATATAATGGTTGGGGCTACCCATCTCCATGGAATTTCGTTCGCCGATGCTGTGGTTAGAGACACGATAGCCGGGGGGGGAGGAGACCCCCAACACTTCCCCCTCGGCTCCTCTATCCACTGACAGGGAATCTAGCAAAGATCGAGCGGAGAGTTACTCCAGTTTGAGTCGCTGGCTAAGAATTTACAACATTTGGGTGGCATTATACACTATTAAGGGCACACTATCTATATTTCAACTACAAAGGTGGCTACAAAATGCCTGGGATTACAAAGATAGACCAACGTTGTCAAAAATCACAAAAACAAAATTTCTCTTGAGATTCCCATCGGAGGACGGTGCCCGAGTGCTCATTCGCAAAAAACCATTTCGGATTGACGGGGCGTCGATGGAATGCGGAATCTGGGCACCTACGGTCGGAGAACTCCATTTACAACGGGAGGATGGAGGAGTCTAGTGGGTATTCTGATCCATGCTTGGTCTTCCGAAATCCTCGAGGGGATCGGTAATCGTTGTGGCAGGTTCATTCGCGTGGATCTGAGCTCCGTCAATCTCTGGGACACTAGTGTCCCCCGAATTTTGGTCGCCGTCAACAACTGGGAGAGCGTCCCCCGATCTTGTGAGATCCATCTCGGCGGCCAAAAATTGAGGGTCTTCATAGAAATGGCACTCGTGGAGCGGGTGCTCGTACCGCATCAATCGAGCGATGAATCTGTGCGGCCCGAGAACGCCAGGATACACATATTGAATGGTGCCATAGAAGAAATCCCGCCGGAGATCGAACCACTCGGGAACGGTGTGGAAGGGGTCAATTGGCCAGCGAAGGGAGGCGCAAAGATGAGCGCGACCGCGAACTCGACGTGACATCGTACAAATGGGGGGGGGGGGCGCCCACGACGACGGGGAGGAGGGGGCCCTCGGGAGTCGACTGGATCACTCATAGCTCTGGAATGGAGTTGGAAGAAGGAGAAATCGTCCTTAACCTCCAAGAATCCTCTGTTGAGATCTAGTCCTGTCCCTGGATAGGAGTGACTCGCTTGACCAGAGTAGAGCCCCGACACTGTCGCTCCAATGGATATCACCGGAGTTGAGGCTCCCCCAGAAGATTCAAAACGAGTCCGTGAGGGATCTTGCACCGTCGATGTTCTACGGTAGAAATCGAGCCATACTATATCTCAGACAAGGTACCATTGTTGGACGAGGTGGTAGGTGAGTTGAGGGAGACAGATGAGACGACGTGGATGCCGGTGAAAACTGAACACATCAGCTACCGTACCTGGGATCCCATGGAATTAGAAGGTGTCGGTATTCCTCTGCGGAAGGAAAAGGCCAGGAGCATAAAGGGGTTAGGGTTTATCATCGAAAGGGGAAGAGATACAAGGGGCTTTGGGTTGCGAGACGCAATGGGGTGTTGACACATCTTAAACCGTCAGAAACGTTTGGAAACCCCTTTAGACCGACTATGACCGGCTGCCAAAGCAGGAGCATGACATGTGTGGGACCCTATTCTAGTGAGATGCAGCTGGTGGGGGATTTCATTTGGGCTCCTAAGTACCCGGGCCCGTGGGTGTGTGTTGTACTTACGGGACCTGGGTCCAATACCAACGTGGTTCGAGTCACCGTGGACTCGCACTTGATGGGTCTAATACCAAGAGTATGGGGCATTAATGAGCCCTACAACTGGATATGGAACAACTGTCGGTTGACTCGATAAGCTGATATCGACTGGAACTTAGACAATCTTTTAATTTCGGAACCAACTCCCCTGGGGGTTGAATCTTCGTCTCTGTTCTCGACGAAATCCTCCCCCAACTCTTTGTCGGAGAGGTTGCGGACGTGCTAGATGGAACTCACCGACTTGGATGGCGGACCCCTAAGTGACAATATTCGGCAGCGACGTCCAGGGGGAACACCCTTCAAGTGATTACGGATGGTGAACCTGACGAGGGGACAACCAGTATTGACAACATTGATCGTCTAATTAGCGTGGGCAGGGAGCTCGGAATGTCATTCAGGG
The DNA here is from genome assembly GCA_021018995.1 of Chloranthus sessilifolius. Classification (NCBI taxonomy): domain Eukaryota; kingdom Viridiplantae; phylum Streptophyta; class Magnoliopsida; order Chloranthales; family Chloranthaceae; genus Chloranthus; species Chloranthus sessilifolius. The sequence goes on along the minus strand of CM037590.1, from coordinate 130,542,686 downwards.
GTTCAGAGGATGGCCTTCGAAAGGTTTTCCGATCGATCTTGGTGAGTAGACAAGAGAACAAAAGGAAACGTCGAGGAGGGTCGAGAGAACTTACACGATTGCAGTGGGGAATGTCGGACGGGAGGGGATCAGAGGGGTCCTAAGCCCCTGCTCGTCTCCTATGGGTGGGATCTGTGTCTAGTGATTATGAAAATATTATCCTGGAATGTGAGGGGTATCTGCGATGAGAGAAAGCGCGCCAGTGTTCAACAGGTGATTACGGCTTTGAAACCAGTGGTTATTACTCTTCAGGACACCAAATGGGGCAGCTGTGACTGGAGAAAAATTGCACCCATACTTAGAGGTAATTGATGGGACTAGATCGACGTTGACTCAGTGGGCGCATCAGGGAGCATACTGGTGGCTTGGAACTCGAGTTTATTCGACAAATTGGATGAGGATGTGGGATTGTTCACGGCTTCGGTGGTGCTCCGCAATGAAGATACTGGAAAGGTATGGATGTTCGTTGGTATCTATGGGCCATCCGATGATAGAGAGCGAGGCGAGTTCTGGTTTGAGCTCGCGGCGGTTGCCGCCAGATGGGACCTTCCTTTCTGCCTAGGGGGAGACTTCAATGCCATCAGATGGGGTCACGAAAAACAAGGTGGGCCACCGGACATGGCGGTAATGCGAGATTTCAACTCTTTCATTTCTGGTTGGGCTCTGATGGATCTCCCGTTATCCGGAGCGAGATTCACTTGGTCGAACCTTCAAGAAATTCCTTCTCTTAGCCGGCTCGACAAGTTTCTCTGTAATGTGGAGTGGCTGGATATTTTCCCGGGGGCCAGGTTAGATGGCTTTGCTAGGGCCGTCTCCGACCATCGGCCAATTTTGCTATCCTACGATTCGCGGACTAGGGGGGCGTCACCATTTAGATTCGAGAACATGTGGTTTTAAATGAGGAATTCCAGGCGTTGGCTCCTTCATGGTGGAATGAAACGACTCCAACTGGGACTGTTGCTTTTAGGTTCATATCCAAACTTCAACACACCAAGGAAAGAATAAAGGGGTGGAACAGAGAGGTGTTTGGTCAGATCCAAGATAACAAAGAGAAACTGCTCTTGCGGCTGAAGGACCTGGATAATCTGGAGGAAATTAGAAGACGTTCGGAAGAAGAGAGAGAGGACAGACATAGGATAAAACAGGAATTTAACAAAATTTGTATCGCGGAAGAGATTCACTGAAAGCAAAAAGCTAAGGTAAAGTGGCTCAATGAGGGTGATTCCAACACTAAGTACTTCCATATGATTGCCAACGCGCAGAACAAAACGAAGTATTTGGGAAGGATCGTTGCTGATGGGGTGTCCTACTCGGGGGAAGAAAGATCAGGGAAAACATCGTCGCGTTCTACAAAAAGTTGTACTCGGATGAAGGATTGCGTTGGCCTGAGTTAGACGGGATTCATTTCCATTCCATCTCGAGGATGAGCGCACAAGGTTGGAACAACAATTTAGTGAAGATGAGGTTTGGAGAGTGATCAAGTTTGGGGGAAAGAACAAGGCACCGGGACTCCACGGTTTTTTTTTGGCTGTTCATAAAATCGGACCTGATGGAAGTTCTGCATGAGTTTCACGCCTCCGGATTCATAGGGCGAAGTCTTAATTCCACTTTCATTACCCTTATCCCCAAAAGGGAGGGAGCTGATGACATCTCCGATTCCGCCCTATTTGTCTCATCAATTGCCTTTACAAGATAATCGCCAAGGTGCTCGCCAATAGAATTCAGCTAGTCTTGTGCAAAATTATTTCTAACAACCAGGGCGCGTTCGTTCGGGGAAAACAATTAGTGGACCTAGTGGCGGTGGCCCAGAGACTATTCACTCGGCTCATCATGATCGTAGACTTGCGGTTCTTTGTAAGGTGGATATGGAAAAAGCGTACGACCGAGTAAGCTGGGACTGCATTGATTATATGCTCGGAAGGATGGGCTTCGGCACAATTTGAAGGATATGATTACGGGCAAGGGTCAAAATACCGGAAATCCGGTACGTATCGTCCTGACCTCCAGGACGATACATACCGGGTATCGTCCGATACATTCAATGTATCGGCGATACATTGAATGTATCGATTTGATACATTCAAAAAACCGGTTTTTTGAAAAACAAATCCCAAAAAAATCCCAGAAAATCCCAAAAAAACTGAAAAATTATATTTATTTATTTTGTATTTATTTCAACTATTTTTGACTTATTTGATGCATTATTTAGATGAATATATAAGTAAGATGCCTATTTTGTAACTTAACCCAAGTCACATGCCTATTTTGTAACTTATATTTGACTTAAGATCACATTTTTGACTTAATGTAATAGATCTTCTAACATTATGTTCAACCAGCTGATCACATGCCTCTTTTATTAACAATATTTCATAATTTGATCGACGCAGTCACGCATAAACTAAATTACAATGTATATTGACAAAAATAAATTATATATTGTCAAAAATAATAGCTATGTTGATAAAAATAAATTTAATTGTACATGGAAAACTTACTTTAGAGCCACATTGAATTTCGTGGTGGTTCTTGGCCCTCATGATCATCCTTGAGCTTTCGGCCTTTGCCTATAATGTTGCCGATATTGATATCCATGATTATATGTGCCCCTTAGGCGAGGTTGTAGCGAATATGGCTCGATTAGCGTAAAGGCCGGGTCCTCCAAAATCTGACCAACGAAGTCATATGGCACCGGGTAAGTTTGTTGTGGCTGGTAGTATGGGTTACTAGTTGCTGAATCTTCGGTATTTTGCAAACTGAATCCCCCAAAGCTAGAAGTCATATAACCCATATCTGTATCATCTTGTGGTGGTGGTGGTGGTGTTTGATATGATCCCGACGCTCCTCTTCCTTCAACCCCTCCCATTCTAAATGTAGGAGTGTCGAGCTGTGTTAGCAGGCCGAGTCATCGTCCCATTCCGCCATATCTCTATAAGGATCGAGGTACCGATCCTCCCTCCACCACTAGTGCCAACGTCCCCTCCACCATCATGCCCTCCACCATCATCCTCACCACTCCCATCATCACTACCGGGCTGCGTTTCGTCATCAGATCCAACCACTGAATGACGATTCAATCTTCTTTTTCGCCTCGGTGGTTAGGAAGCTTCCGCTCGCTTACTCTTCAAAGATTGTCGACCATTGATGCTCTCACTATCCAAGACTGGCTCTTCTCTCTCTTCGATCCATTCATTCAAAGGGTCATCCTCCTCGAATATATAATCCAACTGGATGGGATCAAAATAATCACCGTCTGCAAGGTAGAATATGATAGATGAATTAGTATAATATGTAAGACTTCATATAATTGAGGATCTAAGACTTTATGTAATCGCTTACCACGGTTGGTCCTCTCAGATATTCGACCCTTAATCGCATGTTGTAGTGGCGAGATTAACTTTTCCAATCGGTCCATAGTTAGTCTATTCCTTGTCTTAGTATGAATGAGAGAGAAAGTCGCTCATAGCTGACGAGGAACACGTTTGCGACAATACCCTCATTGCTACCCGCCTCAATATCGGACCATCACCTCTATAATGCATCCACCAATCAGGGGGTTTGTCGTGTTTAATTTGAGATTGCGCCAACGGGGTCCCAAATGACCCATGTCTCTTGCAAAACATGTCAATCTATAAAGATGAAACACAGTAAGACACATATCAATAAATAGATGATAATATCACATGACATTTGACTTATTACTTATAAGGTATGATACTATGATCACTCACATCTCTTATGGCTTGGCCTTGGTCCGCCAACTCATGGAGCATTCTTGGATTACATTGAGCAAACCGGTATACACTTCATCGGTCACTCACCAAGGCGTCAAGCGTGATATCGGAAGGTCGGATTCAAGTAGTGTGCTACATCAAATATGAGCAATTTCATCGGTAGATATGAAAATAATGAATAAATAAATAAAATCACTACATAATTGTGCAACATGTTATACTACGATGCAAGCATCGTGAAATTGTGCATCTCACCTCTTGTCGATAATCGCCCAGTATCGTTTATATTTTGTAGGGCATTTGGTTTTTATAGCCAACTTTGCCTTATCCATTGACTCATAAACGTACCCCATCGTTGGTTTGTCATCACCATCAACCAATCTCAACATTTGCACCAAGCAGGGTAGTGACGATCGTGGTCGACATACGCCCAAAGCTGCGTCAGATCAGTCACAACTTCAGTGCAAGCTAGTCTCTTCGCTCGTGGGAGTCCTATTTCATGTTGATTCCATTCTTCCGACAACACCATGCTTTTCAGCTCACGCCTATATCTAGCCAAACTCTGTAAGGCTAAGAAGCGTGTTGCAAAAGCGTAATGTCGCGGTCGGAGCAACTCATTGTTCGTGAAGGCTCTCATCTTTGTTGTGGCTGGTAGGAAGTAATCGTTCTTCCTTTTGAATAGTTGCTGTGCCTTGCTTCTTTCTTAAATCCTTAAGAATGAGTCCAAATGTGACGATACCTCTTCGCCATTAGTTTTAATCCAGCGACTTTGTAGTTTGCCGCATTATGCACCACCACACACTGCCGCTGCTCCAACCTCATGAACTACCATATCCATTAGTTGAAAGAGGTGTGGGTCTTTACGTGTCTAGAAGCATCAACTGATTTCAAAAATACTGTCCCTGCATCGCTGTAAACCAAAAATTTATCAAACTCTTCTTTGTGGGACCAGTCCATCCATCGCACATAATTGTGCAACCTCTCATCCCATACATCCTCAAAGCTTTGTACATAGGCAGTTATCTCATCGTACTCATCTGTTAGTAAGGGCCCAGATATCTCGTATGGAGAAGGCTTTTTAACTCCTGGACCAACTTCTGCACTTGTATCAATCATGCTTTTGAAGTACGGCGAGTCTGCTACTTGGCTCGGAATGTGGTTGTATATAAAAAACTTGGCAATGGATTTTCCAAGCTTCTTCCCCATTTTTGTAAGTGAGATTGCACTCAATTTGGTTTGTTTGGAGCTTTCAGTGCGATACATGAATGGATCCATGGAGGATGTAGTACGGCCTCTAGTAGACGACCTATAATCCCTCCCGGATCTTGACCCTCATAACCGTGATGCACTCAACATCCTCATCATCCTCAACAACATGTGGCCTATGACTCGATCCACCACCGGTAGCAGGCATGGATGGGCCCCTCAACCGGACCGAAACCAATAATCGACTTCTTCCTGATCTCGCCGCTGTTGTGCTTCTCTGGCACTCTCTCTCATAGCTCTCGCTATCTGCTCATCCTCATCCTCATCATCCTCAGGTGCAGCTGATGTAAACTCTAGATCTGGCCTCCTGATTCTCTCATACATTTCCCTATCACGATCGGCTTGATTTTTTCTTTCCTTTGCCGCTTGTAAACTAGCTCGATATTTTCTTTTACCTCTCTGGGTACCTGGGACACACTCTTATCTCTCCCTTTACATGAGCCAGATGCTCATTTAACCATGTGATACCTCCTCCCAACAGTTTTTTTCACAAAGCTTACATTATATCTGGAGTCTATTACCATCTATTGCTGTACCGTATTGCCACGCTGGATCTGTCGAACGTACCATATTTATTTATTTCACCTGCATGAATGAGCAAACGATTGCATTAAAGTAAACGTCTAATTTACACTTGAAAATAAAATTTATTTTTTAATTATTGCTATTTTAAAAATATTAGATTATATTTTATTAAATTTATTTGATATTATTCTAATTTTTATAAAATTTAGATTACATTTGAATTTTTATTTTATATTATTCTAATTTTTAAAAGATTAGATTATAATTTATCCAATTTATTTGATATTATTATAATTTTTGAATATTTATTTGATATTATTATAATTTATGAATGTTTATTTGATATTATTTTAATTTATGAATATTTATTTGATATTATTATAATTTATGAATGTTTATTTGATATTATTATAATTTTTTAATGTTTATTTCATATTATTTTAATTTTTGAATATTTATTTGATATTATTTTAATTTATGAATATTTATTTGATATTATTTTAATTTATGAATATATAATTTGATATTATTATAATTTTTAAAATTTTATTTGAAATTTATTCCATATTATTCTAATATTTTATGGGACATATCCCATAATATTAATTATTTTAATTATATGTGACGGTCGCATATAATCAATATGGGTCACGTATAATTAAATTTATTATTAAAATTAATATGGGTCACATAATTTAATATGTGACCCATATTAATTTTAAGTTTAAATTATATGTGACCCATATTGACCCCATTATTTTATTAATTATATGTGACCCATATGATATGTGACCCATATTGATTACATGTGACCCTTAATTATAATTATTTATATTATTTTTGACCCATCAATTTAAATATTTTAAATGGCGTCACATATAATTATTTTTGACCCATCATATTATTTTTGACCAATTATTTATATTATTTTTAATTAATTTAAATATTTTAAATTATTTTTCCCCTCTTCTTAAGTTAAATAATTTAAATATTTTAATTATTTTAAATAATTTTAATAATTTTAAATAATTTAAATAATTAATATTATAGGTAAATGATAAAATTTAAAGGTAGATCTACCTAATTTAAGGGTAGATCTACACTTATATAAGGTAGATCTACCCTTAAATAAGGTAGATCTACACTTATTTAAGGTAGATCTACCCTTAAATTAGGTAGATCTACCTTATTTTAGTATTTAAAATAAAATAAAATGATGGTAAAATGATAAACACGTACCTTCCACGTTGATCCCGTGATTTTTTGTGCGATTTGGCTTTGATTTAGGGTGCAAATAACCCAAAAATGAGAGAGGAAGAAGAAGGAAGAAGAGAGGAAGAAGGAGGAAAATGGGGGAAAAAAAAAGGGAAACCCGTTCATTTAGTCGGGGTCAAAGGGTGGGGCCCACCGATAATTTCGTCCTTTTTTTAAATTTTTACTTTTACCCAAATTATCGTCCGATACGGACGATATTTTGTCCGTATCGGGCGATAATTTGTCTATTTTATATAGGGTACGATACATACCCTATGTATCGTACTGCTGACCTCCAAAACCGATACGTATCGGTATCGGACGATATTTTGACCCATGATTACGGGAATGCTATTCGTCGGCGTGGTTCTCGGTTTTGATTAATGGTACTCCTGCTGGATGCTTTAAGAGTTCGAGAGGTATTCGGCAGGGAGACCCTCTCTCCCCTTTCTTATTCAACATAGTCGGCGAAGCTTTAGCTGGACTGATCAGGCGTGGGAAAGATCTAAATCTTATTACCGGAATACATGTGGGAACACATGGTCGGTACATCTCTCACCTCCAATACGCTGACGACACCTTAATTTTTGGGAAAGCTGATGCAGCGGAGTTCAGATCGCTGTTTGAGATTCTATCGATATATGAGGTTGTATCTAGACAGCGAATCAACCTAGCCAAATCAGCTATCACGGGAATAGGGATTGACGAATTGCTGATGACTGAGTTAGCACAAGTGGTGAATTGCGGTACCGAAAAACTCCCTATCAAATACCTGGGGTTACCCCTTGGTTTGAGGCTACCGTCTGCGAGATTGGGAACCTGTTGTTCAAAGGTTTGAACAGTGGTTGGCTTTGTGGAAAGGGAAGCTCCTCAGCAGCGGCGGGCGTCTTGTCCTTATTAGAGCGGTACTTGCGGCACTGCCCACTTTCTACATATCCATGTTCAAATGCTCGATGGTGGTCATCTACCGTCTAGAGCAGATCCAACGGAATTTTACGTGGGAGGCGGGCATGTCAGTAATCTACCCGCCTTAGCATATTAATTGGGAAGCGTGCAACTCTGGACCGATCGATTGTGGTGGCACTTAACATCAAGTAGCTAATCAAATGGTCAACATTTCTCTCTTAGGAAAATGGTTCTGGCGGGCGGGGAGAATGGAGGAAAGTGAAAGCATTTGGCACGAGGTGCTGATTGAGAAATACGAGCACTCTGCGGGGAATTGGGGAATATGTACAACGTCGCATAGAGGTTCATCTGCGTGGTGGAAAAACATTTGCAGTACCTGGCCTCTTTTTGCTCGAAGACTACGCTTTAGATGGGGATGTGGCACTCGTATCCGATTCTGGGATAACCCGTGGGTGGATGGCAGTCCACTTAAATCCTCATTCCTGGATATATTCGCCATTTCTGTTAATCCTAGTGGTAGGATTGTGGATTATGTCTCCGAAAATCAGGCCGGCCGGCTGTGGGTAGTGACCACCAGACGTCTGCTGAGAGGAGCTGAGATGGCCTCGTTCTCGCAACTCCTACACATACTTTACGAGGTGCAGAGACTCCCTCATGGACATGACCAGCGTCTTTGGGCTCCGAGTAGAGATGGTATTTTCAGCGTCAAGTCTTACTTCAAGATGCTCTCACGATGCCCACTGATCAGATTTCAAGGCGCAACTTTGTGGAAGACTAACATACCTTCAAAAGTTAAATTCTTCGCGTGTACGTTATTTAGAGAAAAAATCCTAACGGTGGATCAGTTATTCCGGCGAGGGAAGGAGATCCGTAATTGTTGTGTAATGTGCATAAATAGAGAGGAGACTGCTGCTCATCTGTTGCTGCATTGTGACGTGGCTCATGAAATTTGGAATGTGGTTGTTCACTCATTCGGTATGAGTTGGGTTACGATGGCTTCGACTTACACTCAATTCTTGATGTGGGAGTTTGTTAAGCTGGAGGGGTAGCATGCTAAATTTTGGAAGGCGGCCTTGTTTGCCGTCTATTGGAACATTTGGCACGAGCGGAACCTTCGGATCTTCGAGAACAAAAGCCGCCCGGTGGGAATGATCATGAAGTCGATTAGAGATCTAGTGTGGCTTTAGGTAGCCAGAGTTGAAAATGTGCTGAGTGACGACCCATATACTTGGGATCCGGACTAATTTTTGTATGAACAAGAGTCATTTCAGGCCTTACTGTATTTTCCTTTTTTGATGGTAGTGTCGTTGTATTGGTTTTTTCCAACGCCTTGCTGGTTTCAATATAATTCCCATTACTGATCGAAAAAAAAAAAACATGTGACACATCATTTGTCACATGCAATTAGGAACATATCATCGATGTTTAGCTGTTTGTAAGTAACATCCTATATTCTGGTAATTCATGCAGGTGAAATAAATAAATATGATACGTGAGCAAGATCCAGCTTGACAATACGACAAAGCAATAGATGGCAAGAGGCTCGGACTAGAATGTAGGCTCTGTGGGAAGAAAATGCAGGGAGGAGGTATAAAACTATTGAAGGAGCATTTGGCTCACATTAAGGGAGAGATTAAAGGGTGTGAGCATGTTTCAAAAGAGGTGATGCTAACCATGAGATCCACCTTGAAGGCAGCTAAGGGGAACAAAAGCAGAAGTCGATCGAGATAGGGACATGTATGAGAGAATCAAGAGGGGGGATCTAAGACTTTCCTGCACTTGGACCTGAGGGATTAGGGGATGATGAGGATGTCGATGCGGTGACGGCCAGAGTAATGAGGGAGAGTGCTAGAGAAGCACGAGCTCCACGAGATCAGGAAGAGGAGGCTAATTATCGATTTCGGACCAGCTTGTGGGGCCCATCCATGCGTGTTGGTGGTGGTGGGTCTAGTCAGAGGCCATATGATCTCTATAATGATGACATTAAGGAGACTGCAGGGTTGCGCAAGTCAGCAACCGTGAGGGAGTCCAGGAGGCCTACTACAGGTCTCATGGATGCGTTCATATATCGGACATAGAGTTCGAAACAAACAAAATTGAACGCAACCTTAATGAAAACTGGGGGAAGAAGCTCGGAAAGGTCATTACAAAGTTCGTGGTATTCAACCACATTCCAAGTCGGGTTGTGGAGTCGCCATACTTCAAAAGTATGATTGACACTAGTGCAGAGCCGTCCAGAGTTCAAAAGCCTTTGTGATATGAGGTTATCCATGGGCCCCCTACCGAATGTATGAGTAGGCCAAGATAGGAGTTAGTGTACGTGAAAAGCTTTGAGGAAGTATGGGATGAGAGAGGTTGAACAATTATGTGCGATGGATGGACCGGTCCGATAAGGAAGAGTTTGATAAAGTTTTTAGTCACAGTGAGGCCGGTATAGTATTTCTGAAATCAGTCAATGCTTCTAAACACGCGACGAGGGTTGATTACCTCTTTCAACTAATGGATAAGGTAGTTGAAGAGGTTGGAGAGAAATGGGTTGTGCAGGTTATAACAGACAATGTCACAAATTATAAAGCAGTTGGTACAAAATTAATGTTGAAGAAACCTCACTTATACTGAACTCTGTGTGCCGCTCATTGCGTGTACCTTATTCTTGCGGATTTGGGAAAGAGGACCAATGCAAAGGCAACTATTCAAAAGGGAAGAATGATTACTTCTTTGATGTACAACAGTGACAAGTTGGTCAATTTAATGAGGGGGTTCACTAAGAACGAGCTGTTCCGGCCTGGAATTACACAATTTGCCACACAATTTCTAGCCCTACAGAGCTTGGCTAAACATAGGTGTGAGCTGAAAACCATGTTGTCCGAAGAATGGGAAAAATATGAATCAGAACTGTCACGTTCAAAGAGACCTGCTTACAATGAAGTTGCTGACTTTATCTACAACACCAAGTTTTGGGTAGATGTTGACCACCTGATTGTCATCACTACCCTGTTGGTACAAGTGTTGAGGTTTGTAGATGGTGATAAGAAACCAACGATGGGGTATGTTTATGAGTCAATGGATAAGGCGGAATTGGCTATCAAAATCAAATGCCCTACAAAATATAAACGATATTGAGCGGTTATCGACAAGAGGTGGGATAAACAATTCCACCAGTACTTGCATGCCGCAGGTAAAACATGTTAAATTGTTTATGTAGTGATTTGTATTTATTTATTATTTTTCATATTATTCACTGTTTCCATATAGTGATGAGATTGCTCATATTTTATGTATAGCACACTACTTGAATTCGGCCTTCCAGTATACGTGGTGCTTCGAGTTGAGTGAGGCCAATGAAGTGTACAGTGGTTTGCTCAATGTCATCCAACGAATGGAGCCTGAGTTGGCGGACCAAGGTCAAGCCATAAGAGATGTGAGTAGTCATAACTCATAAGTCAGAGGCCATATGATCTGTTTATTGATATGTTAAGTTATTGTATTTCATCTTTATAGATTGAAACATGGGTCATTTGAGACGAGCTTAGCACAAACCCAAATCCAACACGATAAACCGGCTGATTGGTGGATGCACTATGGCCATGATGGTCCAATACTGAGGCGAATTGTCATGCGCGTTTCATCGCAAACATGTTCTTCATCCAACTGTGAGCGGAATTGGAGTACCTTCTCTTTCATTCACCCGAAGACAAGGAATAGGCTAACTATGAGTCGATTGAAAAAGCTAGTCTGCTGCCATTACAACAGGCGATTAACCGTCAGGAATATGCAGAAGACCAACCGTAGTAAGCAATTATTTGACGTCTTAGTTCATACATTTTTTATTTGATGTAATTGACGATGCATATACTAATTCATCTATCATATTCTACGTTACAGATAGTGAATATTTTAAATTCATCGAGTTGGATTATATATTCGCAGAGGATGACCCTTTGAATCAGTGGATTGTAGAGTGAGAAGCACCAATGTTGGATAGCGAGAGCACTGCATGGTTGGACGATGCAGAAAGAATAGCGGAGGAGCAGGCTTCTCAACAACCTAGGCGGAAAAGAAAATTGCATCGCCATTCAATGGTTGGATTTGATGACGAAAGGCAGCCCAGTAGTGATAAGGGGGATGATGACGATGATAATGATGATGATGGGGGGGTTTTGGTGGGGTGATGTGGAGGCGATGAAACCCATGTTAGCACTAGTGGTGGGGGCGATGATGTTGGTCCCTTTTATTCTTATGAAGATATTGCAGTTTGGGATGATGAACCAGTAACAATGTTTGAGACTCCTACATTTAAAGGTGGAGGGGTTGAAGGAAGAGGAGCTTCAGAATCTTACCAACCACCATAAGGTCCACAATATGATTTGGGTTATACTATATCTAGCTTCGAGGATTTAGTTTGCAAAACACCGAAGATTCGGCAACCAGTAACCCATACCCAATCCTTCAACCAACCTACCCCCAACATGAAGACTTCATTGGTCAAATATTTGGAGGACCGACACTGACATTTCCCTTTTACATTGACTCATACTCTAAGCTAATGCCTTAGTTTGAAGGGGGGGGCATATGATCATGGGTATCAATATGGCCAACACTATAGGCAAAACTTGCGCACTGATGATGAGGATCACAAGGACGAAGAACCACCAAGGAATTCAATGTGGCTTTAATGGAAGTTTTTCATGTACAATGTAATTCAGGTTCTAAGTTGATAAAATTCCCAAATATGCATCAAATAAACCTTAAATAATTTTGAACAAAATAGAAAATCATTAAATATAATTTTTCGGAATTTTAGAGTATTTTTGGGGATTTTTTTGAAAAATAAAAATAAATAAAAAATGTACCAAGCCAATACATTCAATGTATCGGCCGATGCACCAAGACGTATCGTCCTAGGGACGGGACGATACGTCCCAGGAAACTGAGATTTTGAACCATGGTCAAGCCTCCATTGGATTATCTTATTAGAGTTGGAATAGTTTTTTACTAAGAGAAAGATTTGTTGTATTGGTGACAAATGTCACCTATCCAGAGAAATTCCTAGAGGAGAAGCTACAACATAGAAAGAATGTTCTAGAAAGGTTGGTTTAGAGGTTTCTAGAGAAATTGGACCTTTCCTGTTAAGCTAATTTTTAGCCATGCTTTGATTGTCTAGTTATGTTTTAGAAGAATGGATCATCGGAGGGCTCATATGGATACTGTGCATGAGTTGGCTTCGAAATCTGCATCGATTGAGATGAGGAATGGCTCGAGGGGTCATGTTGACTTGAGTGGCCTCCCCGAGGTTGGTCTCCCTATGAAAGGACGTCGGGTGCTAACACATGGAGCTTTGGAGGAGGCTATGGCAGAGTCGGGTACACGGGGTAGGTGTGGGTTGAAAGGAATGGCGATGAAAGGGTTTGCTGATGGGGTCGAATTTAATGCGGGAGGCGTGGTAGGTGTCGCACGTGGGAAGGCAGGTGGGAAGGGTGTGGAGGACTTTTAATAGTGCAGGAAAGGCAGCTGACGTGGCTGTGGACCTCACCGCAACGTCGACGTGTCAGCAGCAAGTTTGCTCCACTTTTTCGCTGGATCCGATGCAGGAGCATGGTACCCATACTTGGGAAAAGATGTCGCCTCCTCATATGGCTAAAGCCAATAGGCTGACACATGGTGGAAGTACGAAAGGTGATAGGTACTCGGGTGATGTCGCCTCATGCTCGCTGGTAAGTGGTACTGATTCAAGTCTGGGTCTCGGGTAGCCGGAACAGGCCCGGATCTTTGCCAGGTTGTAAAGGCTGGCCCAGTGGGTCGTGGCCTCATTATGAACCAAGCCTTAGAGAGACTGGGTCCGTCTTTGGGTCGCTGACGAATGCACAATCGGTAACGCAAATCGGGCTTCTACGGTTGGGTCTGCATCCTTCTTGTTTTTCTGATATTGTTTTGGGTCATGTGTGCAGTTGTAGCAGAACCTCGTGCGAGGTCGACTGTAAGCTAGTTCCCACACTGCAACCGGCACCGGCAGTGAAAGGCTGGATTCACCAAGAGGGATGCAATTCCAAGGGCTCGGATACTATTGAGCAGTTTTCATCTGACAGGAAACCTGTGTCTGACTCCAACAGTGGGTCAGAGAGGTCCAAAGAGGAAAGGTTGGCGATTCTCGGGGAGTCTCTATTGGTCTCTTATAATGGACCACGAGATGTTCTGAAAATTTATCGTGGTATCTTAGAAAAAGGAAAACAGATGTCCAAAGGGGAGAGATGGGGGCTATTTTATGTTAGGCATAGGAAGGGTCTGCAAAGAGCCAAAGGAGGACGCAGATCTCCATATGGGAGCCCTCAGGAGGAGTGTTAGTGGGGCAGATCTGGGGGCAGTTATTTTATTGGTTTCGTTATGAAATTCTTGAGCTGAAATGTGAGAGGTCCGGGGGATCAGGACAAAAGGTCGCTCGTTAAATCCTTCATCAGAGGTCAGAACTTTGAGGTTCTTGGGTTGCAAGAGACTAAGTGGGAATCGGAGAACGATTCGATGGTTTATTCAGTTTTAGGAGACAAGGTGTGGAACTGGCTAGTGCTCGAGGCGGCTGGCAGCAGGGGTGGAGTGCTTCTGGCTTGGGATTCCAACCTTTTTAAGATGGTGGATTCGGAAATGGGCACCTACTTGGTGGCGGCTCTCTTACAGGACTCTAGGATCGGGAAGAAGAAGGTGGCCATCACGGTGTACAGCCCCACTGCGAATAATCTCATACGCAATTTCTTCTTTGAGCTAAGTGCCATTATTAGTAAAGGGGATTTTCTGGTTTGCGTGGGAGGGATTTTAATGCTTTGTGTAACGTGGGGGAAAAAAACCGAGGCTATATTGATCTCACGGCTAAAGATTTCTTTATGAAGTGTATTTCACAAGGTGCTCTTTTTGATTTGGGAATGGCTGGAGGTCGGTTCACGTGGTCGAATGGGCAGGACGAGCCCATGTTGTGCAGGCTTGATAGATTCCTATGTGGGATGAATTTTTTGGATCTGGTGGACAACACTTCGGTTCATCTTCCCTACACGACTATTTCGAATCATAAGCCGATTGTGCTGTCCTACCCCGATAGCCTTTCTTCGGGTTCAGCTCCGGGTCCTGTCAGGTTTGTGAACGCTTGGCTCCAGGATGAGGAGTTCAAAGACCGACTCCATGGGTGGTGGAATCAAGATAATATTACTGGGACGCCAGCTTACGTTTTCACCACTAAGTTGAAGAATCCGAAAGTGCAGATCAAGGCATGGAACAAAGAGAGGTTTAGGTCAGGGGGTCGGCTGAAGGAGGGAATTCTGGCAGAAATTTCGGTGCTAGATCTATTGGAAGAATCTTAGTCGCTCTCTGAGGAGGATAGGGAAGTAAGGTTGGCACTGAAAGTGGCTTATAATTCGAAAGTGTTGGAGGAGGAGCAGTTGTGGAGGCAGAAAACTAAGGCTCATTGGCTCCGGTAGGTTGACGGCAACACTAAATTTTTCCACGCGGTCGCCAATGGTAGGAGGAATCAAAATCGAACCTCAACTATTGAGATAGATGGTATCAGATACGAGGAGCAAAATGAGGTGCAAGCCAAGATTGTAGATTTTTATAAGGGGCTGTATGCGTTAGAAGTGGTGGGTAGACCGTCGATGGACGGAATCCCCTTCAACTCGAATGGGACGGAAAAAGCTAAGTTTCTCGAAAGGGCGTTTACGGAGGAAGAGGTGAAGGCTGCTATGGACAAGTTGGGCAGCAACAAATCTCTGAGTCCGGATGGGTTTACCCTAGAGTTGTTTAGATCATGGCATATCATTCGCACGGACTTGGCTTTTCTAAGCGACTTCCATAGGTATGGAGAGTTGGCTAAGAGTCTTAATTCTTCGTTTATTGTGCTTATTCCGAAGTGTGTGGGGAGCCACTAACATTGCGGACTATAAACCCAACAGTCTCACTGGGTGTGCCTATAAGATAGTCGCTAAAATCCTCGCTTGCCGGCTCAAGGAAGTTATCAGTACGCTGGTTTCTAACATGCAGGGGGAGCCTTCATTCCCGGTAGACAGCTTCTAGACACTGCAGTTACGGCTATGGAAACGATCAACTCGGTAAAAAAGCGGAAGGATAAGGGTTGGGTATTTAAGATTGACATGGAAAAGGCATATGACGGGGTGCAATGGGATTTTCTTGATGATGTCTATGTTTATGGCACTGGTGAGTATTAAGAAAAGGTTAGAGAAAATTATGAGAGATTTTCTTTGGGATGGAAATGGGGATCGGTAGAAGTTTCACTTAGTGAAATGGGCGGAGTGTTGTGAGCTCAAGGAAGTTGGGGGCCTAGGGATTCGGAGACTTCGCCTTTTGAATGTTGCCCTCCTCACAAAGTGGCTTTGGAGGATTGGAGATGGAAGAGAATCGGATAAATTGTTGTGGCAGCTGGTTACCAACAAATACGGGGCGTCGGAGGAGCCTTGGAACTACTACATCTTCAGGTCTAATTCTCAATCGGCCTGGTGGAAAGAGGTGAAGCAGTGTGCGAATTACATTCAAAACGGTATTAGGTACTGCTGGGGTGATGGTCAGCGGATTTGCTTTTGGAAGGATAGATGGATCGGAGATCAACTGCTGCAAACCACATTTCCGACAATCTATATGCTCTCTGATGCGAAGGAGGTAGTCATTTCTAACTTTGTGCAATCGGTTCAAGGTACCCGGGTTTGGAGATTCTGACTCGCCGTGATCTCAGACTGTGGGAAGAGGAGGTACACGACCAAAGGGAACTTCTCGGTTAAATCGTTTTATAATCAGCTGCTGAAGCAGGAGAGGATTAGTAGCAATGGTCGGTGGTGGTCTGGCTTCTGGAGAATCAAGATTCCTCCAAAGATCAAATTCTTTGCGTGGACTGTTGTGAGAGGGAGAATCCTCACTCGTGATCAGCTATTAAGGAGAAATATTCTGGTGCAAAAGAGATGCCTTCTATGTATGAGGGGGAGGGAATTGGTGGTGCAAATCCTCCTTGATTGCTCTTTCACACGTGATATTTGGTACAAGGTTTTTGGCTTCTTCAATGTCCTTTGGGTTATTCCGGGTCGGCCGGCTTAAATGATGGAACTGTGGAAGGAATGTGGGGTGGATGATCAGAGGATGGATTTGTGGCCTATGCCCGTGTATGTCGTTTTCTGGGCTATTTGGGTTGAGAGAGACAATAGAGTGTTCAGAAGAAGGGTAAACCAATTACGATGGTTATTTGCGACATTCGGGACTTCGTTTTTTATTGGAACGCTGTGAAGAAGGCCAACTTTAAGGAGGGGCTTCAACACTTCCTGATGCTTTGGGACTGTTGTACTAGTTAATGCCTGCGTGCTGGGTGGGGCTGTTGTGTGCGGTGGGGTTCGGCTTCGTCATGGCCGCGCTCGGGTTCCTGGGTGAGTCTTTTTGGGGGTTTCTTTTTTTGGGTAGTCTCTTACTACCCACCAAGGTATGTCCACTTTTATTTTATCTTAATATATAGCTTTGTTATTGTTTCAAAAAAAACAGGGGTTTGAAATATGGAATTGTTGAGATTTATAAGGTCTGTGAAATTGGATGGTTTAAGATGGTTAAAGGGAAAATTTTGAATCATCGATCTTCCTACTTCCTAGGTTTAAAAAAAATTTGGAAAATTGGAGTGTCAAACATAGGTCAAAGTTTAGAAATGCATCAAATGAACCAAATTTGGACATAAATGCCCAAAAACAAGCCATTTTGAGTTGTGCATGTTGTAATTGTGCAATCTTATACTCGTTGGAAAGCTAATTTGTTGATAGAGTGCAATCGCCATTGATGCCAATACAATTTTCTGGCATGATCCTTGGCTTGAAAATGGCACTCTTATTAAAGACTACGGGCGCAGAATGATGATACAATCTGGAATTGATGAGAGCAGTCATGTTAGTGATGTCATTGTTAATAGAGAATGGAACCTACCAAACAACACGAAAAATGGAAGAGGCATGGGCACGAATTCGTTCGCATCCTACTCCCATCAATATTCATGATGATGTTTATATATGGAAACCTAAACCTTCAGGTGAATTCACTTCTAAATCAGCTTGGTCCTGCTTCAAACACTCCTATGAGAAGGTCGCTTAGTACAAATTCCTCTGGCACTCTAAGTATATTCCTAGGCATCTTTTTTGTACCTGGTTAGCTATTCAAAATAAACTGCTTACTTTGGATAATCTCGCTAAAAGAGGCTTCTATATTCCTCCGAGATGTGTACTTTGTTGGCCCGATTCAGAATATCACAATCATCTCTTTTTTAGATGCTCATATTCCAATTGGATATGGAAATCTCTATGCAGGCGACTCAATTTAAGGAAAAACTATATTGGCTCCCTTGATGAAGAGCTATCCTTCTGCATTGGAAATTGTAAAGGTAACTCAAATCATGCCACTCTAATTAAGCTAGTCTTTGCTGCTTCCATTTGGCATCTATGGCGGGAAAGAAATTCAAGGATTTTCAAAAATAAATCAAATCATAAAAGAACTGTTCTTCTAAATATTGTTGATGATGTTAACATCACTATGCTTCACCAGCCGATGGAAGATCAATTCATATCCCCAGTTAGCTTCAATTGGCGAATTTCAAGGGATCCTCCCACTTCACGAATCTGTCATTGGATCCCTCCCCAAGCTCCTTTCCTAAAATTAAATACAGATGCATCTTGCAGAGGAAAAATTTTCATAGGAGGACTCTTCAGAAACACTCAAGGACAACATGAAGCCAGTTTCCATGGATCCATTGAGAGATGTTATGATATTACTCATGCTGAACTCCAGGCGCTTCAATATGGGTTGCAATTTGCTATCGATCAAAGTTACACTTATCTGGAAGTTGAGTCGGACTCTCTAGTTGCTGTCAATTGTATAAATGGACAGTACAAAACGCTGTGACCTTACATCTTCACTACTCAGAGAATCAAGCTTCTAACTCTCTCTTTTCACTCAATAACCTTAAAACACATATGGAGAGAGATGAACTTCAGTGCAGATTTGTTAACAAAGATCGGACAAGACTCATCCTCAGTTATTCGATGGACAGATTCATCTTTTATTCCTTTTTCCCTTCACTCTCGCATTCGAGAAGGCTTGATTTGTAACTCAACTCGTCTGTAATCTTCTTTTTTTAAATAAAGGGTGGGGGACCCCCCATCAACCCCTATTAATTATCAAAAAAAATATATATATAGAGTGCAATCGTACCAGTATCGTATCATACCCGTGTCCGTGCTTCTTAGGTTAATAGATACCCTAAGGAAGTTTTAAATGTAATAATTATGAGATGAGTGGTTTCATGTTTCCAAACAATTTTGCAATGCTTGAGATATTGTAAATACTGAAAGATGCATAAAATCTTCATTTGTTCTCAGAATTTTAAATATCTCAATTTGTTGGAAAGCTAGTTTAGTGCTCTAGGCAGTGGCGGAATTAGGGTTTTCATCTAGCTGGGGCGCAAGTCATAGAGACAAATTTCGATGAAATTCTCTAAAATTTGTTGAAACAAGGGTCTGACGAAACTTTTAGCGAAATTTCAGTGATTTCTCCAAAATTGCAAAATTTTCATTAATTTCGACGAATTTAACAAAATTTTGCCAAAATTTTTAATTTGGGACCGCGATTTCAAGATCTATGGTGTCGACAATTGGGACGAAAAACGATTTCATTATTTGATTAAAAAAGTTAACAGTCTTAGCACTTAAAATGCATGTGTGAAGAGATCTACTTTTGGAGATGAGAGATGGGCTTGCACCCACGCATTCTTTGAAAGTGACCACGTCTCAGACCCCTTGAAAACCATTGACTGCTTCGGATTAGATGATGGAGATCGTTTTTCACCCTGATCTTTCACACAATAGATCTTGAGATTATGTCTCACTTATCAAACGGTCCATTTTTTATTCAAAGTGTTACAAATCCCCAAAAAATGACCCTAATTCACGGTTGACTGTGTTGTGTGCCATATGAGGCGAAAAAATTGTCATATGATTCAAATGATTTTTGGGGATCTGTGACACATGGAATGAAAACAGACCGCCTAATAGGTGAGACATGATCTCAAGATCTATTTTGTGGAAGATCGGGATGAAAAATGATCTCCATCATCTGATCGGAAGCATCAATGGCTTTCAAGGGATCTAAGATGTGGGCACTTTTAGAGAATGCATGGTCGTACACAGAGGTACCCATGAGAAATTTAGAGAGCAAAAATAGGTGCGGACGACATTTTTAGTTGAGTAATGATGTGCTCTATCATTTGCAACTATATATTTACTCTTTATAAATAGTTGTAGATAATGATTCCTTTACTGAATTCACCTTTTTCGCTTGTAAGGATTTTTTATTTTTTTAGCTTTAGAAACCCAGTGCGGGCAGACGCCCATACTGGTCCCTTAGTGGTTCCGCCACTGGCTCTAGGACATGGTGCACGGTTATCTCCAAGTTGATACAAAGAGAGGAAAATATTGGAAGCACATAGACAAGCTCACTGATAATATTAATATACCTTGTTGTAAAAAAAAAGTTATGTTAAACATGTAGAGTTCAGCAGATATAGTTGTCAACCATCAATTTCTACTAATTGTTGTAGTTATGTTTTTCCTAATTGACTAATTAGCCTCCATTTTATGTATTATAACTATCTTGAACCTAATACTGCAGGTAATCTTCACAGAGGAAAATGCATCTCTTCTACCCTTCCTTACGAGTATCTGTGCTATAGTTGGAGGTAACCATGCTATCTCAGTTTCCCTATATGATCATTTTTGCTTTTTTATATATTTATAGCCTTTAGATCCAAATAATATTGGTTTAAGCTATGTTACTTAATCCACTCCTTCACCTAGCGAATTGCGAATCAAGTACAGGGAACCAGTTCGCAGTTCAATTCGGTCCAATTTGGCATGACAAGTGAATTGATTGGTTAATGCTATGTATTTTGTTTTAAAGTAGAATTTTGAAAACATGTAGAGGGGATTTGAAGCTAAGACTTTATGGTTTTTTAGTCTTATAGTTAATCAAGTGGGTATTTGCATCTTTTTATTAAAGAATACAACTTTATATTCACAAATCAATTAATACTTTTAAAACTCGTCCTACGCCTAGTGAATCGGGTTCATTTGATAGTAGCGAATTGCAAATTATGAACCTGTATTCGAACCAAGCGAACCAGCAAACTAAGATAGATTTAATGCAGCTGTTTCCCATGACTTAGGATAAGGTACCCGACCCAAGCGTCAGTGATGACACTTGGGGCATTCTGAAACTGCCAACCTTGAAAAATGCGTTGATAGTTTTGAGTGCGTAATCATTGGAAGGTCAAAAGTGAATTTTCACTGATTTGCATGCTCGTAAATAGTTTGGCTGCTCGTGGGGCTTGACCATTTGAACATAATGAGGTTGACTAGAGTGCTGCTGCTGGCGCCCCAGTCGGTTACCTAATACCAGCTTGTTTCCCACATCCCAGCAGATTGCGAAGGTTTTATGCACATTTTACAAGTACATGAGAGAGAGAAAGAGAGTTTAGGACACAAATCCAATTCGAAATGTGAAGAACTGCATTATTTGTGTCATTGTATGTTAAATCTTTTCAAATGATAATGATATGCCAATTCACACATCCATTGCGTATGATATGGATTTCCAGTAACTATATAATAAGTTATCGTTGATTTCAGGTGTTTTCACGGTTTCCGGAATTATTGATGCATTTGTGTATCACGGTCATAAGGCAATCATGAAGAAGATGGAGATTGGGAAACTCGGATGATGAAGCTGAGAACAAGGTGATCAGTTTTCAGGTCTTGGCATTGCCAAAAATCAAAATATAGCCAAAAGAAATCCAGTTTAAAAGGAAAGGAGCTAGTTAAAATATTGGGTCAGTAGATGGGTCAAGTTTATGTTCCTAACCAGGTAAAAAAATCGGGACCCAACTATTATCCCCTCCCCCATTTACTATTTAATTTTTGAGACAAAAGTGCCCCTGTGATCTATGCATAGTGTATTTTACTGGAGAGTTGTTTTCATTTTTTGGTGTTTAAATGTAACATAATTGTGAAAGGGGGTGGATGCATTACAAAATATAACAGCCTTAAAATGGTGAATGGGTGTTAAATTTAACATTTTTTTTAACCTAAGAGGATCTCCAACTACTATATATATATATATTTTTTTTTTTTTGAAAGGTCCTAACTACTCTATATTAACGTTTCGTTTTACCTAATAGGGCTCTAGACTCTCAACTTTTTCATTTTTTTTTACCTAAGCAAATGGGGTCCAAATATTTGACATGTGCTGAATTCAATTTACCTAAAAAAAATAGGTTAGAAGAATTGGCCCTTAGGTCTCATATAAGACCTATGAATTGGGTCCAATGTACCGATCAATCCACTCCAATATGAGGCCAACAAATGCTCTTAGGTCCCATATGAGGCCCATCAATCTGGTTCATGTACCGAACAATCTACTATAAGGCTGGACCAACATGACTTAATGTCATCTTCTTTTGATCAATTTTTTACTTAAATTGAATTTCAGTATGTCAATATTTGGACCTTATTTACCTATTTTTAAAATAAAAGAAAAAATTGATAATCTGAGACCCTATTAGACGGCTCATGACCTCAAAACGGACGCTATGCAGTCAACAAGTGGAGGGGCGTTTCTAATCTGTCGTTAAGCCCACCACAGAGAAGTCAAAGGGCTACGGCTTTGGGTTACGACTTACGAATTGAGCGTCAAAACTTTGAGAATTCCCATCGAGACGCCCCTTTGTCTCCTCTCTTTGAAATCTCTAAAAACTTCAGTTACAGAGCACATCCAGCGGCTAAAAAATTTCCCCGGGCTTATATATATATATATAGGAAAAGGTGTCCCTTCTCCATGGGAGATCAGTCACCATCTTCCACGGTTTCAGGTGGAGGATCATGTGGCATCTGAAATATTGTTTCAATGCCACATGGACATCGGGTGCAGTGCTTAGATCATTTTTAGAAATAAATAATTTTGAAAATTTATCTCCACGGTTTTTTTTAGCCGTGAAATGTAGACCATTGAAACAAAACCTTAAAAAATAACTCAAATTCTCCTTAAGGGAAGTAATCATCTGGCAGAAGATTCGATTCCTCCTCTGGAATATAATCAGGATCTTCCTTTTGTCTAGACTCCTCAAATCCTATATCAATATTTGTACCTATGACGTATAGTCGAAGGGTGAGCTAACAGTCTAAACTCAATAGAGAAAATATCAAAAACATTCATATCATAAATCAGGCATAGATTTCATGACTGATTTTCGAAGCATATATCATATCTCACACAAAACTGAATTTTTTTAGATGTACGAATCAAGAAAAATCACATTTTAAATACTCATTTTTCTCACACAAAGTTCACATTCTTAACACAATTCATATTCGTGCTTATTCCAGAGTTTTCATACTATCTTATCTAAAGTTAACTTAAAATAATAACTTAAATAAACTCTTAAGTATATATAGCATTTAAAGTCACACATATACTGATAGAAATCCTCGAACCATCGTCTTTCAATTGAACCATTTTCCAAACATGATATCAAGCCTTTGAGTTATGTTAACATGGTCACTTGAGCCGGAGTGCCAAGTCCTTGAGCTATGTTAACAAGGTCACTTGAATAGCTAATATTACCATTAGCCGATATAATTCGTACGGATATCTCGCCGTACCGGTACACGATGGGGATTCATTCCACATGAACCTCAAATCATAGTGCAAGTTCTAACACATAGTTTGACACCGTGTATTGTGATAATTACATAGCTAGAATTGGAGATCTTACATAGTTCGGAATCAGAGTTCATACACACACATACTTATCACATTTCGTATTTGGAGTTCACACACATATAATCTCATCACATTTCATGTTTTGAGTTCCCACACACACAAGCTTATCACACACACACATGCTTATCAAACTTATCATATCACAACACCTATACGAATCATATCATAAGTAAGGTTACTGAATTTCCCTACCTCATGTCTCACGAAGCACTCTAATCACACGAAGCAGAGCAAAGATCCTCATGCACGTATCTCATCCATATCCTACATTTCAAAGTATCCAAAGATCACTAACTAAAGCTTAAAGGATCATACTAATCGAATTTTTAGAAAAAAAATCTCAAAAATATCCAAAATAGCCCAAACTGGCTCAATTGCGTGCGCGAATTCCTAGGTCGCGCGAGCGACTCCTAGTGGCACCTCTCAGTCGCGTAGTCTCGCGCACCTGACTAAGTTCCTCTATGTTTCTCATCAATCAGACATACACCGTCGCACACAAGTTTCAAGTTGCGCGAGCGACTTCACATGGCACACCCTCAATCGCGCGAGCGACTGTTTTCTCTTGATTTTCAGGCTATTATGAAGTCTATCTCACACGAGCTACTCAAGGTCGCGCAAGTTAGTCTCAAAAGTCGCGCAAGTGACTTTCGGGATTTTGAAGTTTTTTCTTAAAATCTGATCTTTCTTATCCCCCTTTTACCTAACCCTTATTTTCATTAAATGTAACAACTTTAAGGCATTAGTTACCTTTATTTATCTCCATTAATTCACAATTAATGCACTCAAAATCACAAGATCTTAACTCATAAATTTCACGGAGTTCTTGTGTGACTATTTGATCCATAACTCAAAATCCACGGCGCTCTTATCCCTTACGTCGAAAGGCTTGAAGACCCGACTTCACACTATCGTATCACGACGCACACAAGGCTTTATCCTTCCTCCATGTACACGATCAATCTATTGAAGATCTTGGCAATCACTCAAGGTCACTCCCTCCCAAGGGTTCTCACCAATCTTTCACACACGCTCCTACTTCGACAAATCGACGGTTCCAAAGCACGCTCACAATGCGTGGTCTTGCGCGGAAGATCGAATGTGAACTCCCATCCTTGGCAGCAATGGTTCACACGAGCACAAGGAGGTCTCCTTTCTCTCTCTCTTAACGTTCTAATTTCAAAGGCAAGGTAATGGCTCTCCTAACAAGCCATTGCCTTATACACTTAGTGTTAGCTTCCATGAGAAGCACACATATGTGTGTTTGTCAAATTGTTTAGGTATCCTTGCGAAACCCCACACACCTAACTTGGTGTTTCTTCGATCCCACATGTTCAATGACCATCACATCAAATATAGTGATGTCGCCAATATTGTAACGGTACAGGTTGCCATACCGACACGTACACCTAGTTAACTTACACGGTTCATGAAATTTGGAGATATTACAAACCAACTGCAATTTAAATAGGTTGGTTTGACATTTAAGCTAGAAATGAATGACATTTAAATAGGTTGGTTTGACATTTAAGCAAGAAATAAATGACATTTAAAACACTATTACAACTATATTAAAAACTCACATTAGAAATTTTATTTTCAGAATTTGCTCGGCAAAAGTCTTCAACACATTACCGATTGAAAATATATAGAATTTGATGATCATCTGATCAATATAACCGCTTCGATGAACGACATAAATACGTACGGCTTTAGCGTGTGCAAGAAGACATTGCACTTTCTGACATTTTCTTCAAAAAGTGAAGAATACAAAAAAATGTCATAAACGATAGGAAAATGAGTTTCTGAGCAACTCAAGAATGCTCGCAAGGAAAATGACTTTCTTCGAATTTGAAGTTTCTATGCAGAATCTGAGGAGCTCATTTTTTGGGGTTTTCTTGAGAGAACTCTAAAACTGTCAAAAGAGGCCTGATAGTGTAGTAGACATTGCATCGCACGTGCTTCCCACTAGTGTGTGTATATATATGAGTTAGTCTACAATGATTGTCCACCCATATGGATATGGCAATCCACAGGTTTGTGACTGCCTGACTTATACGAACTTTCAATGCACGGAAGTACGTGCAAATCATGTAGTCACACATATATTTGGACTGCTTTAATGCACATGATAGGTGGACACCCATTATATATATATATATATAACCTTCCAAACCTTTTTTAAGCAAACACTACCTATATAAAGGATCATAATTTAGACCGAAATTTCAGTCCAAATTATCGGTTCTGGTCTCGACCGAAACGAAAATTTGGATCGAAATTTCGGTCACCTTTGTATGGGGATCAAAATTTCGGCCAAATTTTTGGATTTTGGCCAAATTATCGGATTTCGCTTTCGGTTTTGGTTTCAGTAATGCCCGAAACTAAAATTTTGGCTGAAATTTTGATCCTTGACCTATATGACTTAAAAGAGTTGGCCCATATTTAACTTTTCATTGGATTAATTTAACCGCTCTTAATTAATTTTCATTGGGTGTTAAGAATGCTTAAGGAAAATTTTCAATTAGGATAAAAAAATCCTTTTAATTTTGACAAATGTCATTTTTATTAAAGAAGTTGGCGTCGTCAAATGACAATTTTTTTTTTTGTTGAGAGGATCGTCAAATGATAATTTTTAATGGTCATTTAAAGAAAATTATATATATAATATTACTATTTCTTTAAATACCCCTTTAAGATTTACCTTCCCTTTCATTTCTTTGAATTTTTATTGTCTTTTTCACTTTTATAAGGACTAAAGTGACAAAATAAGAAAAAGGCTCTGACATTGATAACATTTTAATGCTAACTTATTAAATGGTTGTCACTTATGTGAATCACTTGTAGATGTATAAGCCGTTTTAATTGCATGTATTAGAAATCATAGTTGGTGAAAAAACCTTATTAGCTGTAATGGGAGATTTAGTTTTCCCAACTTATGGTTCCACCATTAACATCGTTGACAATTTGTGAATCAAACGATGGAGATCAATTTTCGCCTCATTCTCCTACAAAATATATTTTGAGATTAGGATTCACCTATCAGACAGTCAAATATTGATTCCATGTGCAACACATCCCATAAAGTGACCTACAAACTCTTCTTATGATACACTGTGATTATGTGTGTGTACCACGTGAGATCAACATCTGGCCATCTGATATGTGGGACATGATCTCAAAATCTGATTTGTGAAAAACTAAGACAAAAAATGATCTCAATCTTCTGATTCAAGACAGTATGATAACATGGGTGCCACATGGCCCGCATGTCCTAAAAGTGTCCCATGATTCATTGGGACAGTTGCCCAATACCAACTCTTACCAAAATTAGTGAAAGATTAAAAATCACTTGAAATCAATTTGAATGCTCAACCCTTCTTCTACTCACTAACAATTCTGTCTCAACTGCATTTTGCTAGTGTCTATAAGACCAGCAGCCATATGAGGTTCAATCAAAGGATCAAAATTTCGGGTTAGATTTTGGTTTTGTGCATGGCCAAAATTAAAATCGATAACTGAAACTTTGGCCTCCATATAATTATGGATCAAGTTTATGGTTTCGGTTTCGTTTGGGGCTTACCCGAAACCGATATGTTTCAGCCGAAATTTTGATCCATGGGTTCAAAAGATTACCCCTTCCTAAATCAAGATATAACCATTAGATAAAATGTCTCGTGCCGTATCACATTGGATTAGTCTTCGAGTTAATGGGTACCTCTGTGCTGGTAACTGGATTACTTGGGCACCAACACTGAAAACCTATTGACTGCTTTGAATCGGATGGTGGATTCGTAATTACTTTCTTTGTTAGATGTATTTAATAAGGGTACCTATGTCCGAAACCCATTGACTCTATGGGAATCAGACGGTGGAAATCACTTTTTACTCCAATCTTCCACACAATAGATCTTGAGACCCTGAGCATACCATCCGCCGGTCAATTTTTATTTCAAGTGGCACAGATTCCAAAAAATCACATGACACACATCATGCTCAAATGTGATTTTACAGTCATTTTTGAGGATCTATGCCACGTGGAATAAAAAACTGACCGTTTGAAGATAAGAGCATGGTCTCAGGATCTATTGTGTGGAAGATTGGGGTGAAAAACGATCTCAACTGTCTAGTTCGAAGCAGTCAAGAGGTTTCAGACAACGCTTTCAGTAATCACAAATTGAGGTTCCCATTAAAAATTAAATATGTAAATAAGGGAGCAGCTATCTGCACTCAAGATTCATGCCCTTGCACATAGTTCCAAAAAAAAAAAACTTGGTATCTTAGGGACCTATGTCATGTGAAACACCATCTAAGTCGTCTGATTTGAAGGCTATGATGTAAAGATCTCTGCCAAAGATTTGCACTGAAACTCGATCTCTATCATTTGACTTAGCAACGTCAAGTGTTGGTTGTTTCGTGTCAATCTTTGACATTAAAGATCTTTACATTATGGCCTTCAAATCAGACAGCTTAGATGATGTTCCATGTGACACGGGCCTCAAGAAATACCACGTGTTTCATTTAAATTATATGCAATGACACAAATCTCGTGTGCAAATGGTCACTCCTTTGAATAAAATAGGCAGCTCTACTCGCGCCTACCCAATTATAGAAGGCACCCATGCTGAAAAGATGTTGGATGTATTGAATCAGATGATGCACATCGATTTCATCGAATCTTCTACAAGTCGATTGGGAGACCATGAGTGTACCATCAAACAGTCAGTTTTTTGTTCCATATGGCATAGATCCCAAGAGAGTGACTCAAAAAACGTAACAATATCAAGCTCAAAACGTGATTTTAGGATCACCTTTTGAGTTTTTTTACAAGATGGAACCAAAATTGACCATTTGATGGTACCCTCAAGATCAATCGCATAAAGAATTGGGAATCAAACTGATGTGCATCGTTTGATTTAACATCATCATAGGCGTCCTCAGTAATTGGGTAGGTGCAAATAGAGATACGCACTAAACATATCTTATGCAAATAGAGATACGCACTAAACATATCTTATGCAAATAGAGATACGCACTAAACATATCTTATCATATTAAAGTAGGGTACCTTTTTTCTCACCTACAGGCAAGGTATTGGGTATCCGTCCTTGGAGGACCGATACATATCGGCCTATTTTATAAAGAATAAAAAAATTAAAAATAATAATAATAATAATAATATTAAAAATATAGGTATCTGCCGATATAAGATATATATCGACCGATACTGATACCAATATTGAGTTGGATACCGATACGTATTGGGTTGCCAAAAATTAGCGATACATATCAGTATCGGCCGATATTTTATACCTTGCCTACGAATTTCCTGAAAGCGCGTACGTTTGCAATGCTTTCAAACCCATTGATTGCTTGGAATCAGAGGAATGGACATTATTTTTCACCCCAATCTTGCACAAAATGGATCTTAAAACCATAATCAATTTTATCCATAAAAATAAGATAAAATCAGACGGTCAAATTCAGGTATAAACGAAATAAAAATCATATGGTAAGATTTTTATTTCACGTGTCACGGATCCCAAAAAATGTCCTTAAAATCTGGTTGAACGTGATGTTTTCAATTTTCCTCTAGGCGACATTAAATATAGGAAGATGCGTGTTTGGGTACGAGGGATCACCCACTGGATGACCCTGTTTAAGGAGCTATACTTGCCCTAGAAAGTTGGCCCAAGCACGCATTGGAGAACAAAGGCTTGGTAATTTCGGCCAAGGATCAAAAAATGGGACTTCGCTTTGATTGCGGTGGAGACCGAAACCAAAATTTCGGATGAAATCTTCCTCACAATACATTGGGGACCAAAATTTTGAGTTTTCATTTCGGTTTCGGTGGGAACCAAACTCTTCAGATTTTGGCCAAAATTTTGAACCATGGTTTGGGCACTCGTGCCATGCGAAAACAACAACTAAGCCTGCTTTTGGGTTAACTCTTTTGGGGCAAAGAGCAGCTCTTTCACTTTTTGGCTCCGACAGAGAACTACTTTTACATTTAATAACAAGTTTTTTGCCTCATTTGCTCTAGCGGGGAGCTGTTTTAAGTGATAAAACTGCTCTATGCCTGCTCTATCTCAGAGCGGATTTTATCTGCTTTGACAGAGAGCAGACAAAGAGCTGCTTCTGCTCTTATAAAAGCTAACCCAAACACAGCCTAAGTTGTTTATCTAACTCTTAACTACCAAAACTAAGTTGTTTACCGGCACTAGAGAAGATCCTATCTAGTGCCGGTAAAGAGATTTTGATCAAGGCGGTAGCCCAGGCCATACCCACATATGCGATGAGCTGCTTCCAACTCCCAAAAAGTTTTCTAAAGGAAATTTTCATGCTAATGGCTCGGTTTTGGTGGGGTTCAAGTAACAAGAAAAAGGGCATTCACTGAAAGGGATGGAGTTCTTTATGTATGGCCAAAGATGAAGGTGGGTTGGGACTCAGAGATCTAGAGGCTTTCAACTTGGCTCTTTTGGCTAAACAGGGAAGGCGTCTTTTAATTCGTGAATCTTCAACAGTGGCTAAAATTCTCAAAGCTAAATACTACTCGGGGGGAACATTTTTATCGGCGACACCGCGAAGAAACCAATCTGCTACTTGGGCCAACATCCTTAGTGCGAGAGACCTTGTTGAAAGGGGGAGAATAAAAAGGGTAGGAACCGGCACTACTATACAAATTTGGGAAGGCCAGTGGATACCCAAACCAACAACTTTCAAGGTTGTCACGCCTAAACCTTCCTCGGGTCCGAACAGTGTGGCTGATCTCCTTTTACCCAATACAAATCAGTGGAATGAAGACCTGATCAGGGAGGTATTCTTCAAAAAAATGACGTTGATGCTATAGTAGGGATCCCCATTAGCAGAGAGACTCACACTGACAAAATTGCTTGGGCTTTTACCAATAATGGATCATTTACTGTTCGAAGTGCTTATCACCTAGGGATCTCTGAAATGAAGATCAGGCGGAACTCTACGAGCTCTAGCTCTACGAGACTTAATCCGATTTGGAGACAAATATGGCGGTGCAAGGTACCAAACAAAATAAAAGTGTTTGCTTGGAGGGTCTGTCATCACATCCTACCTACTTGTCATGCTCTCCAGAGAATGAGTTCTCTCATCAATGACAAATGTGCCATCTATGACAAGCTCGGTGATACCACAATCCATGCACTCATAGAATGTGACTTTGCAGATCTTGTATGGTTTCTCTCCCCGCTTGGTCTTCGATCTTTTATGATAAGTGTTTCATTTTCAGAGATTGGTTGATTGTTGCGATTGATATGGTTGGTGAGGAGCATCTAAAGCTATTGCTTACTGTGGCCTGGGCTATTTGGACCAGCAGAAACAAATTTATACATGATGGCGAGCCTTTGAACCCCTAGAAAACAGTCATCCATGCTTCTCACCTTGATGCTGATTTCACCTCGACCAATGAAAAGCTCAGGTTGAATTCTGCTCTTCCTTCCCCTGCTTGTTGGCAACCCCCAGATGATAATGTGCTAAAGATTAATGTCGATGGGTCTGGTGTCGTCAATTCAAAAGTATTGGCATTGGTGTGGTTATTAGAAATGGAGCTGGAAGGGTTATGAGTGCAAAAGTGCTAGCTAATAAAAGCGGCCACCGTGCTCTCTATGGAGAAGCGCTAGCAGCTTATCATGGAGTTTGTCTTGCGTGTGATTTGGGCTTCTCGCACGTCATCTTGGAAAGCGACTCTCATAACCTCATTTCAGCTATTCAATGTGGAGATGACTGGTCCGAATTGAGCATTGTGGTGGTGGATATTAAAAAGATCACTCTCGAATTTTCCTCTTTTTCCTGCAATCATGCTCGACATGCTTCAAACAAGGCTGTTGATGTTCTTGCTAAATGTGGTCTAATGTGTTCTTCCGAAGTTGTATGGGTGGAGGTTGTCCCTCCACCAATTTCTGGCATTGTTTCCTGTGAGTTGGTCTAATAGATTTTTTCTTATCAAAAAAAAAAAAAAAAAAAACTACAAAATTTTGGCAAACAACAACTAAGTTGTTAATCTAAATCTTAACTACAACCTATTGGCATGAAACGTGGTCTTTATAATTTAAGTCAAAAGGAGTCAACAATTGAAAATCAAGGAAAAATTAGCAAAACAACTTTGATTTTCAAACGTTTTAGCATATTATACAAAAAACAAACGTTTTAGAAAAAAAAGTTCACATTTTTTTAAAGCTCGAAGATCCGTGTGATGTAAAATATCCAATTGTGAGATTACGACGTTGAAACTTGTTTTCTTGCCGGAGTTCTTTTCCGGTGAGCTTTTCTTGTTGAAAATTATTTTTCTCGAAAAAGAAAACTCATGCAAATGGAAGAGAAGAAAGTTGAGGAGATCCAAAAACCAGTCATCACCACACCCCTCCCATTCCTAAAGGTTCTAAGCTATGGAACATGGTGGATTAGGTTCTCATGGGGCTGGGAACCCTGGGTTCCATCATACATGGCATGGCACAGCCCATGGGATATCTCTTGCTTGGCAAAGCCCTAGACGCATTCGGGAGTAACATCGACGATGACCATGCCATGGTTAAAGCCCTCTCCAAGGTAATATATTTATGGAGAAATTAGAAAAACTCGTCGGAACTGTTTTTCTCGCCGGACCCGAGAAGTATCGGAGATTGGTAGTTGTTGTTGGGTACCAGAATCTGGTCCACGGAAGATAAGGGTGGGCTTGTGAGGTAGGGTTTTAAAGCGAAGATGATTAGAGTTTGTGAGTTTCTGTGGGAGTGAGAACGGGGTGAGAGAAGAGGAGAGTGAGAGGAGATATTTGGGCGCCATTGATTTTGCTCTTAACTCATGCCTGTCAAATGAATAGTTTTTGGTCGTTAGTTTGTTTCCAAATTCTAAGCAGAGATGATGGCAAGTATAAGTTGCTACCAGTTAGCAAATCAATAAGTTTTTTGGTCTATTATCATAGAGGAGCCGGCAGTGGAGTATCGCAGAGAGGCCGGGGAGCTGATCGAGCTTCAATTCGTCGCCGGCGGTGGAGCATCGGACATGGCCGATCGCAGAGTGGCCGTCCGCGATCTGTTTGGGTTCCGGCCGTTAGTTATGGGCCACACAAAGTCGAGTTCCAGCGAGAAAGGCTCACTGGAAAAGAACACGGACAATTTTGAAGGTTTTGTGAGGAAGAAGGGTAAAGTTGTAATCTCACATTTAGATATTTTTTATCGCACAGATATCTAAGCTTTAAAAAACCGTGAAAACCCTCTTTTTTTTTAAAACTAAATTGGGCCAAAGTTCAAACTCAGTATGTGCATGTAATGGTTCCCCTATTTATTAGGCTTCTCTAAAGCTCATATGCCACCAACAATTTATAGTCGTTTGATTTGAAGGAAAAACCTTCTATCATAGGAAAAGCGTTTGATGTTCATATGCAATAACAAAATGGTTAGTTTTGTTTGCACCCACAAGTGCAACCCCTTAAAACCCATTGATTGGTTCGGATCAGTCGATGGAGATCGTGTTTCACCCCGATCTTCGACACAACGGATCTTAAGACTATGTCACACCTATCAGACGGTCAGTTTTTTAATCCACGTGTCACAACAAAATTAATGAATGGTGTACCTAAAATCCGACCTCTGTTTTGTGTCAAAACATCTTTTTTTTAGTAAGAACAGATCCGGCTAAAAAAAGAAAGTGAAGGAACCCGCACCTGTAAAGCCAACAACACATACAAAGAGATTTAATCTAAGATATGCATCTGATCTAATAAAATTAAGACGTAAATTATCTTCACAAAGAGCTAAAGAAAAACATGGAAAACGTACTTCTTCGCAACCTATTAGAATTCGCACATCTAATGCGAACATCGCCATTTTGGATCGGCCGGTTCTTTGGAATCGATCTACCAATTGGATAATTTTATTAATATAGAATTTGAAGAAGAATAAAATGTTAAGACTAAACATGGTTATTTCATAGTCTAATGTATAGAAAAAAAATGATAAATCGATACTAAATTGAAGGAAGAAGATAAGAATTTGTGATATATCAAATTCTAAATTAATGCATGGATTGGGTAAACAAATAATTTTCTATTATTTATTTTTTCTATTAAATACAAAACACACATTTCAAATCGAGGCAAGAAGAAAAGGATTTCTGAAGCTTTGTCCTCTCCAGATGTTTGGGAGAATAGGAAGAGTTTTTTGAGGATAGAATAGGAAGAGCTTCGAAAGTGGACCTAGACCCCCTGTATTTATTTACTTTAATGCCCATGCATTTTAATTACCTTTTTTTATAAGGCCCTTTGACCTAGACACCCTCACAGCAGAAGAGTGCACTTATAGATGTGACAATTCAGGAGGGATTTTTTTTGTAAAATAGGTTTTCCGTCCATAAACTCAGAAGAGTGCACTTATACCTTGTTATGCTAATATTATAAGAAACCCTCTGAGTTATGGGTATTTATTCTGCAGCCCCTTCATATAACCCCTGCAGTTAATTAGTCGTGAGTTTATGGACGGAAAACCTATTTTGCCCTTAATGAAACCAATATTTTAAAAATATTATCATTCTAAAAGGCCCTTTATTCATCTATATTCACAAGTCACGCCATTAAAGTTTATCATCATTCTTAAAGGCCCTTCATTCACCTTTATTTACAAGTCATACTATTATAATTGACCACTATTCTAAAAGGAGTACCTTTAAATCCACCCACAAAATCTTTGAGTTCACCCACGCTGAAACACATCGACTGCATTGAATTAAACGATGGAGATTTTTATCGTCCCAATCTTTCATAAGATCGATCTTTAGATCATGGGTGTACCATCATACGACCGATTTTTTATTTCATGTGGTACACACCCCTAAAAGTGACCTTAATATCAATTTTAAGCATGCACGTGATGTTAAGGTCATTTTTCTGAGATGTGTGCCACGTGAAATAAAAACACCTCGATGGTAATGCACCATGATCTCAAGATCCATCATGTGAAAGATTGGGAGGATAAATAATCTCCATCGTTCAATTCAATTCAATCAACGTGTTTCAGCGTGGGTGAATTTAAAGGTACTCTTCTAAAAGGCCCTTCATTCACCCATCATATTCAAGACTCATCTGATGGGTGATTCCCCCATTAAAGCATGTCAACGTTTGGACGAATACTCAACCACTGGAGGATTTGTGCAAAAGATGCAATTATTCTTGAAAAGAAAACCTTCAATCTATATGTTTCACTCAAAATACTCGTCCTTCCAATTTTCTATATGATTCAAGACCCATTTTTAGGAATTAGATTGCCTAATTGCGTCTGCTTCCATCCACCAAATCTTTGAGTTCACCCACGCTAAAATACATTGATTGCATTGAATAAGACGATGGAGATCGTTTAGGCATACCATTAGACGATTAGTGTTTTATTTCGTGGCACACATCTCAGAAAAGTGACCTTAACATCAAGTATACGGTTAAAATTAATTTTAAGGTCATTTTTTTGAGTGTATACCACATGAAATAAAAAATCAACCATCTGATGGTGCCACCATGATCTCAAGATCCATCGTGTGAAAGGTTTGGATGATAAACAATATCCATCGTCCGAGATTCAATGCAATCAACTGTCTGATGGTGCCACCATGATCTCAAGATCCATCGTGTGAATGGTTGGGGCGATAAACGACCTCCATCGTCCAATTCAATACAGTCAACAGTTTGATGGTGCCACCATGATCTCAAGATACATTGTGTGAAAGGTTGGGACGATAAATGATCTCCATCGTCCGATTCAATGCAGTCAACCATCTAATGGTGCCACCGTGATCTCAAGATCCATTGTGTGAAAGGTTGGGACGATAAACGATCTCCATCGTCCGATTCAATGCAGTCAATGTTTTTCAGCGTGGGTGAACTCAAATATTTGGTGGGTGGACATTGTGATCTCAAGATCCATCATGTAAAAGGTTGGGACGATAAACGATCTCCATCGTCCGATTCAATGCAGTCAATATTTTTTAGCGTGGGTGAACTCAAATATTTGGTGGGTGGATTTAAAACTACTCTTTTTTGTAAGTAGAGTGGATTTAAAATTACTCTTACTACGTATAGAGAGTGGCAATTTAGTAATTTAATTTTAAAAATGATAAATATGGCATTTAGGCTATTCTTTAATGGCTGGTTAACCATTTAAAGTAGCATACATTAAAGAGGGTGTTTTATGAACACCAAAATGCTAACTCAGGGGGTTTAAAACAAATAGCTATAACTAGGGGGTTTATTTGTAATATCAACGTAACTCAGAGGGGTATTTGCAAAAAACCCATTCAAGAGCAGAACCAACATTTTTTGTAGTGAGGAAGCGCCAACGATTGTGGTGAGAAATACCACACAACCAAACTCACTCACCTATGTAAAGACAGAGAGAGGGAAAGACAGAGAGGGAACCATCATGGAGATTAGAACCCCACGACCACTACCCCCACAACAAGGGGAGTATACCAACTGAGCTATGGATCTTAGGTTTAATTACTGTTAAAAATGTAGATATCATTTCAAGTTAATTGTCTTTTCTTTATAATCACCTATTACGAGGTTAAATTTGGTAATATACAATCCATTTGATATTATTTGTCCTCTCCAACAAGTAATTTATTACTTCTTCTTACTTGTAACCGAAATTCAATTGCATGAGGAGAGTTAAAACGGAGAGAGTAGGAATAGTTATTTGTTTTTAGGATAGAATAGGAAGAGTTTCAAAAGTGGAGACATGATGAAGGGGAGGTTTTAGCAATGTATTATTTTACTTTAATTTAATGCCCTTGCATTTTAATTACTATTTTTTTTTTCTTGAGATAAGGCCATACCAGCCTCAAAGTAGAGGAGTGCACTTGTAGAAGTGATTTCAAAAGCAGCACCAATATTTTTGGTGGTGAGGAAGCACCAACGATTGTAATGAGAAATATCACAAACCAAACTCACTCACCTATGTAAAGGCATAGGGAAGGAACCATCATCGAGATTGGAATCCATGACCACCACCCCCACATCGGGGGGGAGTATACCAACTGGGCTACAACTCTTAGGTTTATTTATTGTTAAAAATATAATATCATTTCAAGTTAATTGTCATTTCTTTATAAACAACTATTAGGAGGTTAAATTTGGTATTATATAGTCCAATTGATATTATTTGTCTTCTCTAACAAAAGTTTGTATACAAAGATTTGGGAGAAGATGCAAGTAGTTTACTACTTATTACTTGTAACCAAATTTTAATTACATGAAGAGAGTTAAAACCGAGATAATAGGAAGAGTTGTTTTTTTAGGGTAGAATAGGAAGAGTTTCAAAAGTGGAGACTTGAAGAAGGGGTGGTTTTAGCAATGTATTTCTGTACTTTAACGCCCTTGCATTTTAATTATTTTTATTTTTATTTTTTATAAGGTCGTATGGCCTAGACAGTCTCAAAGCAGAGAAGTGTACTTGCAGATGTGACAGTTCAGGAGCAACACCAACATTTTTTGTGGTGAGAAAGCACCAACGATTATGGTGAGAAATATCACACAACCAAACCCACTCACCCATATAAAGGCATAGGGAGGGGAACCATCGTTGAGATTGGAACCCACGACCACCATCCCCACAATGAGAGGAGTATACCAACTGAGCTTCAGCTCTTAAGTTAATTATTGTTAAAAATATAATATCATTTCAAATTAATTCCCTTTTCTTTGTAAGCAACATTAGTATTATACAATCCAGTTGATAGTATTTGTCCTCTCCAACAAAAGTTTGGATCCATAGATTTGGGAGAAGATCACAAGCAGTTTATTACTTCTTATTACTTGTAACTTAAATTCAACTACATGAGGAGAGTTAAAACCGAGAGAATAGGAAGAGTTTTTTTTTATGATAGAATAGGAAGAGTTTCCAAAGTAGAGACATGATGATGAAAGGGTGGTTTTAACAATGTATTTCTTTACTTTAATGCCCTTGTATGTTAATTATTGCTTTTTTTTTATAAGGTTGTACAACTTAGTCAGTGGCGGAACTAAAATTTTCATCCAGCCGGGGCGCAAAATAAATTAAATTTAATATTTTACAAGTTATATTATTTATTTATAGCACTCTCGTGCCTATCTAGTCCAATTAAGAAATCCGGGAGGTAAGAACCTGCAGGAAACAAAAATAGATACTTTAAAGCACGCGAGCTAATGAACTTCTCATGTTATAATTTTGCCTAGAAAATATGAACAATGAGATTTCGCCACTAAACTCTGAGGGATCTCATGTCATGTCATTACAAGCTTCTTCAATCTATTAATGTGTGTCTGAGCCCCAAATAACTTGAATTTCATGCCAATTTAGTTAGGAGGGCCGAAAATGGGTGTCTACAATTTGATGGGTCAATGGCATAATAACACCGATACAATTTGATGGGTCAATAACAGAATGACAGAATAACA
Source organism: Chloranthus sessilifolius (assembly GCA_021018995.1). Taxonomy (NCBI): domain Eukaryota; kingdom Viridiplantae; phylum Streptophyta; class Magnoliopsida; order Chloranthales; family Chloranthaceae; genus Chloranthus; species Chloranthus sessilifolius. The sequence goes on along the minus strand of CM037590.1, from coordinate 130,504,676 downwards.
CCGATAAGTTGAGCACCTTACACCACATTTTCAATAGTGGATATGTATTGGATCATGCCTAAATTTTTTTAGTGGTACCCCATTGATCTTGTCCAAGTTATGTGATATATGATCCTCGAAATGGGTGCCACATTGTGTGAAAGATTGGCCGAAAAATCATCTTCCTTGTCTGATCTCAAGATGTCAATGGGTTGCAGTAGGTTTTTAAAGTAAGCGCGAACAAAGATGCTTAGATAAATATGGATAGCAAAAATACTCATATAAATATGGGTAGCGTTATTTATACTCATTAAACCTATTAAGAGCACACACATTTCCACCATAACGATCAAACTGGCTTGAATCAAGCAATGAAGATCATTTTTCATCCCAATCCTCCACATAATAGATTTTGAGATCATGGTGCACTTATTAGACAGTCAGATTGTGATTCCACATGGCACACATTCCCAAAAGTGATCGTGGTCATACCTATCAAACGATCACTTTTGGGTATGTTTGTCACGTGAAATCAACATATGATCATCTGATAGGTGCACCATGAACTCAAGAATTATTGTGTAGAAAATTGGGATGAAAAACATCTCCATCATCTTATTCAAAACAGCCAACGGATTTTTATGATAGAATTGCATGCATTTTTTACAAATTTAGTTTAACAGGTGTAAATAACACTACCCTATTTTTTTTTTTGTTAAATTAAGCCCAACTAATAACGCTACCCTATTTTTTTTTGTTAAATTCAGCACAACTAATAACCCCCCCTTGTTTCTGTTTGATAATTAGCTTAAGGGATAAGGGCTCATGATGAACTTTTTGTTTAAACGATCTACCAATGCTAAATTAAATTTTTTATTTCACACTCTTAAAGTGTGCTTTCCTAATATGTCATTGATATCAATTTATGATCAATCTAAATGGTTTTGGAGGCAATTCATCGTTGGAAAAAAATTTAGCCAAAAAATTATGTCCATAAGTGGATGTGAACCATCAGATTGACAAATTTGAGCCATTTAAATTAAACACAATAATTGATATTAGAGTGCACAGATCGGATGGTTAAAACTTATAAAAAAATTTAATTTTTGGGCTAATGCCTTTCAACTTATGACCTATGACGGTGTGGACGGTCCACACCTTCTCAAAGCTCGACCGTATGAACATAAATGATTCATGTAAAGACATTTGAAGGATGTGTTGTCAACTGTCTAGGGATAAGGCGTCTGAAGGCTATTAGAAAAGAAACAAATAAAAAGGCTCTAAGATAGAGAGTGAGTGAGAAGGCTTTTAAAAAAGAAAGAAAGAAATAAAATGGATGACAGAGGGTTGGAGACAGGTGTATGGCTTTTAAGTTTTAAAAAATATAATATTTTTATTTTTATTTTCTTTTACATTTTGGGGATTTGAGTGCTGGCGGGGGCCGCCTAATGGCAGAGTAGCGTACTTGCAAATGAGATATTTCAGGAGCATCATCAACATTTTTTGTGATGAGGAAGCACCAACGATTATGATGAGAAATTTCACACAACCAAACCCACTCACTTATGTAAAGACATAGGGAGGGAACCATCATAGAGATTGGAACCCACAACCACCACCCCCACAACGGGGGAGAGTATACCAACTGAGGTACAGCTCTTAGGCCTTGTTTGATAATGTGGAAATGTAGGTGAAACAAGGATGAAAATTTCGGCTGAAATGATCGAAATTTTAGACCTAAATTTCATTCATTTTTGTATGGGGATCAAAATTTTGGGCAAATATTCGAATTTCGGTTTTGGTTTCGATCATGCCCGAAACCAAAATTTTGATCCGTGGGTGGAAATGAAATCTAGTTTCCAATTATTGTTGTTTGATAGCTATATAAGGAGATGGAAATAAAATTAAGTCAGCCCTGCCATGCACCAAATCATTTTAGGAGGAAACCATTTCAACAAAATAATAATTTTTTGTCATTGCAAATCTAAAGTTACTTGTAAAAAATTTAAAAGCAAAAAGAATTATCTTTTGACTTTTAAAAAGTAACTTCCATTTCTATGACCATCATACCAACACGATCACTTGACTACCACATTATCTACATCATATTCTTTTCAGCTAATATTCGATTTTGGTCAAAGTTTAAATTTTAATCAAACTTTAATTGAATTTATAAGCTATATAAAGTTTTGACTTTTAAGCGATCTTTGACTACTGAAACGTGATAATAAGTTATAAGTTAGTAATATATTATCAAATTTTTAGAGGTCAAAGATTGACCTCAAGGTCAAATTTTGACTTTTAATTAAAAATTTTCTTTTTATTAAACTTTAACTCCTATAATTTGATAGCGAAAAAAGGATACGATCGTATTGATGTATAATTTGATACTAGATTCTCAATTGTATTAGTCAATAGTTTGGCATTTAGTCACACTTTGACTTTTATACAATTTATTTTTAGTCAAACTTGAAATCTGTTTATAAATAGAGTTTACTATTACATAAATTTATACTGTATTAGTGTAATTTTTTTATATCAAAGTTTGACTTTTTGTTAAAGCTCGATTCTATATAAAATGTTATAAATTTTAATTAGTGAAATACTATAATTAAAAATATCTATCATTATTTTAATTTGTAACTTGAACATATAATGCCTCATTTTTATTGGTCAAAGTTTGACTTTTATTCAAATTTTAACTTTAGTCAAAATTTAAGAAGTACATCTTGACGATAGATAGTAATTATTACTGTTGTTACTTATATTTTGGTAATATAGATTTTTATCAGTCAAAGTTTGATATTTGATCAAACTTTGACTTTGTAACACAATTTGATTTTTTCGAACTTTTATAGCCCCAATGAGGTTATCATTTTTTTTATTTTTTATTTTGTAGTACATTATCAAATTTTATTTTACTTTTTTTGATATTTGGTCAAAGTTTGACTCTTTTAAAAGTTGATATTTTGTCAAATTTTTTACTAGTATAATGAATACGAATACTATTATATTAATTTGTAGTTTGGCGGTACATTGCCGAATTTTCTATTGGTCAAAGTTTGACTTTTTTAAAAAAATAAATTTTCTTTTAAGTTTAAAAATTGAATTTTCTTTCAACATGTAACCTTATAGTACATACTAGCATTTATTATGTAACTTTATACTTTAGTCTTAAAAAAATTTATTAATCAAAGTTTTATATTTGGTCAAAGTTTAACTTTTATTAAAAGTGGATATTTGATTAAATTTTGACTAGTGTAATGTAACAATGTATATAAATATTGTTATATTAATTTGCAGTTTAACTTTTGTAACTTGTTGGTACATTGTAAAAAAATTTCTTAGTCAAAAATTTTATTGATCAAAATTTTAACTTTGGTCAATGTTTGACTTTTTATTTGAGTTTGACTTTCCAAACTCTGACTTATGTAACTTGGTAATAAATAGTGATTACTATAGTGTTAATTTGTAACGTAATAGGATATCATTAAAAAAATTATTAGTTAATATTTGACTTTAATTATGATGTTAATAATATTAAAAAAGTCAATCTATGACTAGTGCAACACAAAGTGATAAGTTAGATATTTTCCTAAATATATATTTTTTTTTCTTTTCGTACTAAATATTTGTTCAAACTAACTTCTACTATAAAAGTAGAAAATATATAATCCAAATTTAAAACTCATTTTCAAAGATACTAATCAAACAAGAAAATTCAATTTCCAATGAAAGTCATATCTCAAACACACCAATCAAGCAGGGAAAAATTTATTTATAGAGGAAATCATTTCTCGGAAAATCAACTAAGAAATTAATATTATTTCCTCTTTAGAGTTTCATTGCTATCAAATAAGGCCTTAAGTTTAATTATTATTAAAAACATAAATATCATTTCAAGTTAATTGCTTTTTCTTTATAAGCAACTATTAGGAGATTAAATTTGGTATTATACAGTTGATATTCAGGCTTCTCTCATAATTTATCCTCCAAAACTTAAAGGTCATTTAAACTTTAATATCCCTTATAATATAAAATTTTCATTTTGAAGATGAAGGAACACTTTTTTGAGTTAATGTTGGGTACTTGATCGATGCACCAAGGATAGTGCACAAGTCATCTTACAAGTATTTATAGATTTATAAGTACTCGAACATAACACAACATTTGCCTATTTTGATGTAGGGAGATGACTTATGCACCGACATTGGTACAAGTGTCTTACATCTCAAAATTTTTAGCCCATTTTTAACCTGGGCTGCAATGTACTCAGCCCAAGCCTGGCTCCTACCGGGCCAAGCTGGGCTTGAGCATCTTTTCGGATTTTATTTGGATTTTTTTTTTCAATAAAATTTAGTTAGGCTTAGGCTTTTTTTTTTTAAAGTTTGAAGAAGGTTAAAATTTTAATTAAATAATTATATTAATATTATAGAGGCTCAGGTACATACTTTTATTCAAATATTTCATTTTAATTTGTTGAACAATGATTATAGCAGGCAACGGTTGCACAATGGTTATAACGGTCAATAATTAATCTCAAGGCATTTAAATAAATTATATTTATAACTTTAAAAGGATAAATGTATATATATATATATATATATATATATATATATATATATATATATATATATATCCGGGCCGAGTGTGGGCTGGGTGTTGCAACACTCAACCCAAACCCAGCCCGAATTTATTCGGGTTGCAACATATTTAGCCTAAATACCGGACCAGATTTACTTGATAGAAAGTACCACTTTTTCGGGTCGAATGCGGGCCAAAATCCTGGCCGGCCTAACCCATTAGAGCCGCACTCTTAAGGTAGGGGAGAGGTGACACAGTGCTTCGATTTCAGGTGGGACATCTAATACGGGCAATGATTTGGTCCAACTAGTTGATCTTGGTTTTATGATCAACTAGATTTACAGCCATTGGATATGTGGGAATCATAACTTCATGACATCTATAAAATTGGTCAAATCGTGAAAGTCAAGATTGGCACATACCAATAGCTGCAAATCTGGTTGAACACCAAAATCAGGTTCAACAAGTTGGACATGACCATAGCCACATCTAATACCATTTCATTGAAAGAAAATAATAATAATAATAATAATAATAATAATAATAATAAAATAAATAAATGAAAAAACCAAAAAAAGTTGAAGGTTCTAAGAAGCAGCCCCATTGAAGATTGAAAGAAACCGCGTAGCCTGTCAACATCTCCATTTTCCCTTTTTCTCTCTTAATTTCAGCAGCAAACTTTATGCCAATAATGCCCATCGGCCGATATATGACCCCATATGGGAGAGGTGGGTGTTGTCCAAAAGGTACCATTATTTACACCCCCTGGAAGTGTAATCTCACCCCATCTCCGTTAGAGGCATGCATTGATCTCCTCTAATTCTAATGACGGAGATTTTTTTGCCCCTCTCACATAATAGTTCTTTAGATCATGGGAGTACCATCGGATGACAAACCTTACAAAAATCAGCTTGTAAGGTGAAGAGTGCCCAGATGATATGTAGCCCAAGACCTCCAAGCCCACACACAATGTGGGACTATTCTAACACATGATTTTAGGATCAGTTTTTGCATCAAGCAGAATAGAAAACTGACCATATGATAGAAAATGTCTATAATCTTAAGATCCGTTGTATGAAAGATTGAGATGAAAAATGATCTCCATGGGTGAGATCACAGTTCCACGGGCTGTAAATACCAATTTTTAAGTACACAGAGTGGATAACTAGCAATCCTGGCATATTGAAGACGGTTGACATTTTGTGGGTATTTTAGGGACTTAAATGAAGAGTGGAGAAAGAAGACCAATGAGTGAACTAAAAACTTTTTGCATAAGAGAAATCAGCAGGCTTTTGATCTCTTCTTTCATTTCCATTCCAATTCCATCCCCTGCTTACAAAAAATTTAAGTATGGCAGATGCCATAGTTTCATTTGCCTTGGAGAATTTGAGCTCGATGGCCCAAAAAGAGTTGGAAATGGTGTCAGGTGCTCCTGAAGAGATAGAAAAGCTTTCTAGTTCTTTCACAGCCATTCGGGCGGTGCTTAGCGATGCAGAGAGCCGTGAAGCTAACATGGATTCAGTAAGAGATTGGGTCCGAAAGCTTAAAGATGTTGCCTATGACGTGGACGATGTATTAGACGAGTGGACAACGAATGGTCTTAGATCACAAATTGAAAAAAAAAACCAAAGTGCAAAGGTACAACACAACCACTCTCTCTCATCACCTTATTTTAGTTTCAATCAAGCCAAATTCCGCAGTAAAATAGGACGTAAAATTAAAAAATTACGGGAAAAACTAGATGCAATATCTGATGAAAAAAATAAGTACCAATTTTCCGAAGATGGTAGTAGTAGTAGTAGTAGTAGTGAGATGAGAGAGAGGCAAACCAGTTCTTTTATAGATGAAAGGTATATCTTTGGTAGAAGAGAAGATAAAGAGGCGATCCTAAGCTTGTTGTTGAGTGAGAGTAGTGATGAGTGGTTGGGGGTTCCTACGATTTCTATAATCGGCATGGGAGGTCTTGGCAAAACAACTCTAGCTCAACAAGCTTACAATGATGAAAGGGTGAAGAACCATTTCGACTTTCGAATATGGGTATATGCGTCCGAAGATTTTAATGTGATAAGGCTTACAAAAGAAATTATAGAAAACGTGACAATGGAGCCTTGTCGCTCCTTACAATTGGATACATTGCAGAAAAATCTCTGTAAAATATTGGCTGGTAAACGATTTTTATTGGTGTTAGATGATGTTTGGGAAGAAAATCAAGAAAAGTGTAGGATGTTGAAGCTTCCACTAGAAAATGGAGTCCAAGGATGTAGAATTGTAGTCACCACTCGCAATTTGAATGTTTCAAATGCCATGGGCACTGACACGACCCATCGACATAGGTTAGAGGGTTTGTTGGAAGAGGATTGTTGGTCATTATTTAAACAAAGAGCTCTCACCGACAGGACAAGAGAGGAGTGTTTGAAATTGGAAGAGATGGGTAGAAATATTGTAAAAAAGTGTAAGGGTGTGCCTCTTGCAGTAAAAGTGATGGGAAGTATGATGCAATCAAAGAGAACAAACCGAGATTGGGAGTGTATCTTGGAAAGCAATATATGGGATTTAGAAGAGGTTGGAAAAGGAATTTATCCAGCTTTGTTGTTGAGCTATTATAATTTACCGTCCAAATTGAAACAATGTTTGATGTATTGCTCATTATTTCCCAAGGATTATGAGATAAATTGCAATACTGTAATCAAATTATGGATGGCAGAGGGTTTCATAAGTACGGAGGAAATAGGTGACGAATATTTCAATAATTTATTAGGTCGCTCATTGTTTCAAGATGTGGTCAGAGATGATGATGGCTATGGAGTTTCCTGTAAGATGCATGATATTATTCATGATCTTACTCAATTTATTACGCAGGGTGAATGCCATATTATAGAGATGGAAAAGCGACACAAAAGAGTGATCAAGGCCCGTCATCTTGGTTGTTACCACATGGAACCGATTCTCACCAGTTTACATAAGTCAAATTGTTTGCGAACAATATTACTTCTTAAAGGGGGCATAGTAGAAAAGGTCCCTCGCGGCTTATTCAGTCATTTGAGATGCCTTAGGGTACTTGATTTGAGCAATAGTCAGTTGAAAGAGCTACCGAGTTCAATTGGAAACTTAATCCATATTAGATATCTTGATTTGTCGAGGACGAAGATCAACCAAGTCCCTGAATCATTAACTAATCTATGTAATTTGCTTACCTTAAGATTAAATGATTGTTATGACCTTCAGAAACTGCCTGAAGGGGTTGGAAAACTTATTAACCTACGACATCTTGAATTCGAAGGTTGTAGCTTGATGTATTTGCCAAAAGGTATAGCGAGATTAAAATCACTAAGAATGATATCTAAATTCATGGTTGGAGATGGAGGCAGGGGGTGTAAGATTGGAGCATTGAAACACCTTGATCTTCTCCATGGAAAATTAGTAATAGTTAACTTGGAGAGAGTGGAAAGTGGGATTGAAGGCAATGAGGCACAACTAAAGATGAAGAAAAACCTTCATAGTGTGGTTTTAAGTTGTAATCCATGGAGTCAGTTAGGTGGAGGCGAGAAGCGGACGGGAGGTAATAGGTTGGTTGCGGTGCAGACAGTGGAAGAAGTGTTAGAAAGTCTTCAGCCCAATACAAGTCTAATCGTATTAAGGATAGAGGAGTTCGTCGGTTACAAATTTCCAAGTTGGATGGAGGATTCGCTCTTCTCCAATCTAACTAAAGTGGAACTAGTTAATTGTCACAATTGCATAGAACTCCCTAATCTTGGCAGACTACCTTCTCTTTGCGACTTATACCTTGATGCGTGCTACGCATTAAAGGCTCCACAGCAACTCCTACCTGATACACTCGCTATATTGTTTATTCGGCATTGTGGTGAAGGAGATTGGATGTCATGCATTCCACCGTCGGTTGAGAAATTGACTTTATCAGGCCTAGATGAGATGCAGCTAAGGCAACTGCCAGACCTTAACAACCTCAACTACTTGGAATTTAGTCGGTGTTACAATTTGACGCTACTCCCCGACGGGTTCGTACAACTCAAAAAGCTTCTACATCTCAAAATATTGGATTGCCCAACATTGAGCTCTTTGCCAGAAGAGTTGAAACACCTCACCAGCCTTCAACAAGTGAGAATCAAATTTTGTCCACTGTTAACTCAGCGTGGTCAAAAGATGATCGGAGAAGATTGGCACAAGATAGCTCATGTTGCCAATATCAACATTGAAGATCAACTGATTCAATGAAGGAGAGCAAGGTCAGACTCAATCAAACACTCTCTCTCACTCTCTCTGTTTAAAATGTATAGCTAATGAAAATTGAAATGCTTCTTTCAAAACCTTTTTTTTTTTTTTTTGGTATGGTAGGCACCGCACAACAAGGATTACATGATTTTGTGGTGAGAAGATGAATGGAAGCTGCTCTCAAAAAAAATTTCTTTATTGGTACATGTTTCTAGTGTGCTTGAGAGTGTTGTTTATGCCCTAACTTTAGTTATATTTTTGGAGGGTGGACCTTGGTGTTCTTATTGGGCCCAAGGATACTACAAAATGCATTGGAAGCCCTAGGTGCTATGTACTTTTCTCCTTCTGAAAAATCATAAAATTACCAATTCACATTGATTCTATTAGGGATGTCAACGGGTCGGTGAAAATTTACCTAACCCGATAATGCACTCAAGCCAACCTGTCCTGACCCGAGAATTTGATCCAACCTGGCACCCGACCCGAAACCTGACGCAAACCTGGTAAAAAACCCCTATTTTATAATTTTTTCATTACATATTCGCTTCTTCTCTTTCTTTTTCATTACACCGCTCGAAGTTGTAAGATTTTGACCATTATGAGTAGCCTTTCAGGCACTTGATCCTATAAAAGCAAGCCTATTCTCACAATGTATTTTTTTTTTTTAGGATAGGTAAGCTGGGCTCGAGCCAGCCACCTGGAGCTTGTTATATTATCAACCTTCCATTGTACTACAGGCCCAAGCCCTATTGTCACAATTTTGTTAGGGTTAATAAGGTAAAAGGCTTTCTATCGCTGACGCGCCAATAAAGTTATTTACCATAGATTCATATGCGAGCATTTCTTTATGCATATATATCATTTGATGAAATGTCTAAAAGAGATATCTCTCATACTATTGTGTAATTTCGTTAAGGTAGGTGCCTTTTCGTTACTTATATTATCTGCATGACTACATGTTTTTTACTTGAATTAGTCAATTGAGAGGAGGTTGCACAACAGGTGTTTGTTAAAATGCTTAGAAGTGATTTGGTTTTGCTTTAATTTTTCCCCTTTTATACTTGCAATTGTGCAGAGGTTGAAAACTTGTGAAGCAGCTTATTCGAATGTAAAGAACAACATAACTGTTTCCTATGTGATCTTTCAAATCAACCTGGCTTTCTATTTCTTCAGGTAATTGATCACCAATTATATCTATTATTTCGTTTAGATTTATTCAAATTTATATCACATATATATCTCCTGGAACCTATTTATGGTAGGCACATTATATATATAGATATGAATGCTACCCTATTTATGGTAGCATTCACATTCATTTCCATGTTCAAAAAGTAGGCAGATTTGTATGGGCTGATAAAAATCCGGCAATATCTGATAGGATACACACTTTCTTTTTCAATTTTGTATGATTGTAAAATATTTGCTGAGCGATTGATTAGAAAAATTGACATATGAAATTTCTTTTTTTGTTCTCCCCCTCTTCTGTTGTTTTGTTTTCTCTACTTCAACCCATTTATCATAAATTCAATGATGGTGTCCAATTGTCACCGGACATAAGACCGGCGATGGGTTTTGTCACAATCCAAAATCCACACACCTGGATCTCGAGTCGCGACCCAGACAGATCAGAAGAAAGCAATAAACCTGAAATAAAACTTTCTAACCAGGGAGATAATACAAAAATTCTGACAACCAGAGTTTTGATAAACAGAAGATACTTCTCCCTTTCTTACATAAAACAGGTCAGACTACCTTAGTACATTAAACTAAACACTACGTACCAGACACAGAAATCTACACCAGATAATATCTTTCTCCAATCCCTTTCTTTAATCTGCAGGATAGTCAAACTACCGTAAGAGCTAATCCACATGCTCCACAAGTAACCCATTCTAATAAATATTGACTAACCAGCAACACCAAAATTTCTTATTTCGTTTATCAAGGTCCCGTACAATCAAGCGTTTTAATTGAAATCAGGTTGGTATTAAAGTGGCACACACATAAAACAGTACTATGGCAAAACTTATTGCCCATGCCAGAAATCAGACAGATGAACTAAGAAAGTGATGAACAAATCAGACATATATTCCCATATCAGAAATCAGATAATAAATCGTTCACTTAATTGACCATAAATCAGACAGATATTCTCGTACCAGAAAGCAAATAGATAAGTAATGACTCCTTTACTTAAATACATGAGACAGATAAGTATCAGAATCGTACATTTAAACTATCACAACAGATATATCTCTATTGGGGATTATTTTATAGCTAATTAGCACGAATACCAAGTGCTTTCTTCAACTTAGTTGAGATCATATAAGGGAGTAGAGAACAGATAACAGATTCACGACCTGGCCAGGATCTTAAAATTGTCCCATACGGACTCATAGGCAACATCTCATTGCCTTTCAGAAATTATGGTATTCAATTCCAATGCAGAAATATCAGAAAATATTAGAAAACATGACTTTATATTCCACAAATACTTCAGTCTCGGAAATGGTAGCAACCACTCATCAAACATCAAGCTTTCATATATACTTGAACGGTCGAAGATTTCAGATCCAATTCACGAGAGTGATATAGACAGGGCTTTTGTAAACATTTAGATCGATAGATAAACAGATTTCTACATAGTCAGGTAGTGGTTGTTTACACCATTAGGTAGCAGATTTCTACACAGTCAAGTCGAGAGATAAACATATACATAACAAATTCAGGTAACACTTTTTTACACATTCAGGTATAACAGGTATCACAGTCAGGTAACAAATTTCGACACTTTCAGGTATAACAGGTCTAACCGATTCAGGTAACAAATACCGGCACATTTTAGGTATCACAAATATAACAAATATCGACACATTTTAGGTGTCACAGGTATAACAGATTTAGGTAATAAATTTCTACACTTTCACAGGTTTAGGTAGCAAATTTCTACACTTTCACAAGTTTAGGTAACAAATTTCTACACTTTCACAGGGTTCAGATAACAAATTTCTACACTTTCAGGTATAGCAGATATCATAGAGACATGTATCAAATTTTGACACATAACAAAAAATTTCTATACAATTAGGTAGAATCAGTATAACAGATTCAATTAACAATTTTCTATACAATCAGGTGTAACCGATATAACATATTCAGTTAACAAATTTCGACACAATCAGGTGTAACCGGTATAACATATTCTGTTACCAAAGTTCGACCCAATCAGATGTAACCGATATAACATAGTCAGTTAACAAATTTTCACATAAAATCAGGTATCACAGGTATAACAGATTCAGGTGTAATATATAAGTAGATTTCAAATTATCAGGAACATGGTCAAAAGATATTTCAGCTTAGGGTAAATCTAAGTCTATTAGAAGAGGTACTTGCCTCAAAGGAAACGAGCAGCTATAGGGTTCGCCTTCTCGCGAACACTCTCTTTCTCTCTCTAGGGTTCTCTCTCTCTCTTTTTCTCTTTCTTTTCTTTTTCTCTCAGGCTCTCTTTCTTTTTTGGCTCTCTTTTTCTCTTTTTCTTTCCCTAGCTCTCTCTCTCCCTCTCTCTCTCTCTCTTTTTCCTTCTCTAGTTCTCTCTTTCTCTGGCTCTCTCTTTCTCTCAGTCTCTCTCTCTCTCTCTTTTTGTTTTGTCTCGTAGTCACTACAAACCCACACTCCCAACATTCTTAGTCCCTGTCTCACTTTCCATAAACTTCTCAGCCCCTCTCTCAACACCCATATATGATCCTCTATTAGATAGTATATATTATATGCTTATATTATTATATTATTATGCTATGATCTTATATGCCATGAACATATTAAAGTATCGGCTTTTGGATATTAACGCAAACCGCCTGTGTCACCTCCACATTACAATGGGGCAATGGATTGGGTCCCGCTAGATGCGTCAACCAAGTTTCTGCCTCTAATCACATGATGGTGATCTAATTTCATTCCAATCTGTCATACAACGGATCTGGAGACCATAGCCTTAACATCAAACAGTTACCGATCACAAGATACATTGCCCATCAAATTGGCCCTAGTTTCACGTGGCACACATGCTCAAAACTGATCTCCATGATCTGATTTAACAACGTCAATGGGTTTTAACACATTGTTTTAATTTGGATTTGTGTCATGTAAAAACAAAACATCATGCTTATTAGTGGATGTGAACCATCCGCTTGGTGTACTTTAATATCAGCCATTAAATAAACACATAAACAAATGATATCACACAGGGTCGAACTACGAACCTTCAGTTAACTATCTAACTTGGTTTCAAATCGGGTCCTTACATCCTCCCCTCCTTATAAAATTTCGTCCTCAAAATTTACGATTAGCTACCAACCACTCTTCTCGTTCCCAAATTGCTTCCCTTTCTGCATGATTTTACCATTGAATCGTGGCAAGTGAAAACTTTTTATTTCAAAGCATTTGCTCTTTCCTGTCTACAATTCGGATCGGATGTTCAATAGAAGACAAGTCCTCGCAGATTGGTATCAGTTCGTACTTCACTCTCTGAGCTCTTGAACATATTTTCGTAACCTGAACACATGGAATACGCTGTGGATGGCTAACAGATGCTGAGGCACTGCTAGTTTATAAGGAACGTCACTGATTCGATTCATAATCTCAAACGGACCACCAACCTTGGGCGCAGTTTACCTTTCTTTCCAATTCGCGTCACACCTTATCTGGAGATACCTTCAAAACTACAGGATCACCCTTCTCACATGCCAAATCTCTCTTCTTGCTATCTGCGTAACTTTTCTGTCTACTTTGAGTTGTCTGAAGTCGATCTCTAAGAACGGAAGTACCATTTCCGACCGCCCATCAGTTTCTGGATGATAAGCCATACTAAACTGTAAACTCATCCCCAAAGCTTTCATCAGACCGTTCCAATATTCTGATGTGAAACGTGAATTTCTATCAGATACAAGTGCTTTTGGAATCTCATGTAACCTCACAATCTCAGTCACAAACAGTTGGGCCAATTCGTATCATGAGTAGTCTCGGTTCGAAGAAGTCCCATACCAAAATCCGTATTACTATCATCCCACTTTCATTGCGGAATATCTAGGAGCTATCATTTACCTAAAAGTTTCTGGTGTTCGATCTTTTTTTTTCATTGATTGATCAAACAATTTGAACTATACTGAGCAATTTTCTCCTCTCCTATTGGGCCACCAGCAATTTCTCTTCAAATTTTAATACATTTTAGTGATACTTAGATGAATTGTGTATTGAGAGTGATGGGTTTCGTCTACGATCTGTTTCTTCAATTTAGGAATGGTAGGTACACACTACCATTAAGTCACAGAATTTAAATCCGGCTTCAAAATCCTGCAATCACATCTGCCATTCTAGCATTCAGGCTAGAATCCTTCTGTTGAGCCTCGTTAATTTCGTGAAGACTGATAGGTTTTCCGATCAAACAAATATTGCAAACAACTATGTCTGAACCCCATACAAATACTGCCTCCAACTTTTAAGGCAAACACAAACGCAACCAGTTCTCGATCATACGTTGAATAGTCACGAACATTGAGATGTCTAGAAGCATAAGCGACAACCTTACAAAACTGTATCACCACACAGCCTAACAGTCGAGATGCATCACTACAGATCATGTATCCCTCGCTCCTCGAAGGAATGGGTACCACTGGCATCGAAGTCAAAATTTCTTCTTCAACTCCTGACAACTTGCTTCACATCGATCATTCCAGACAAATTTCACATTTGGCCGAGTCAATTGAGTTTAAGGAGCTGCAATATGAGAAAAGTCTTCAACAAATCTTTTGATTTCTGTTACTGAACTTGGTGTCCCAATTCCTCATCACTTTTATTGTCGAGGGGTCAACAACTACACCCTCTTACGATATCATAAGGCCTAGGAAAGTAACTTTGTCAACATATTTCCTCACTTTACCACATAATTTCTTTTCCCGCAACATGTGTAAGGCTAATCGCAAATGGTATTCATGATCGGCAGGGGACGTAGAATAAACGAGGATATCATCCAGGACAACAACAATAAACTGGGCCAGATATGATTTAAAACCTTGATTCAGAAGGTCCATGAACGCGGCAGGTGCATTGATCAATCCAAACGACATTACTACGAACTCATAGTAACCAAAGCAGGAACAAAAAGCAGCAATCACATTAAACTTCGTTATTATTATTATTATTGTGATTTCTCAAATCAAGATCTCAGATCACGTTTTGAAAATGTAGATGCACTATGCAATTGGGCAAACAACACTTCAATTCTCAGGCTAGGATGCTTATTCTTAAGTATAATACATTCAGTTTTGCATTGTGGAGGTAGACCAGACAACTCATCCGGAAACACATCAGCAAAATCTCAAACTATCAGAATATTTTCAACCCTAAACTAGGTCGAAATACACAGACCAGGAATATGAGCAATAACAATCGTCTCAAAATAGTTAACAATAGCCCAGAAGCAGAGAGCCAATTCATACCCAACAACACATCAAACTCTGTCATTTCTATTGCAAACAACACAAGACTTATACACTTCTACACAGGTAGATACAAAGAAGGGAAAACAGTTCATTGCATTCATCAAGTGGTAATTACAGAAGTATGATTGGTACCAAAAGAGTTTCCGTAGTACAAAATTTCATTAGTTCACATCTATGCGCAATCTAGCCAAAAGGGACCTGACGCTACAGGTTTATTTCCGATTCGCATTGCCTTGCTTTTCCTTACACCAACATCAGTGGTGAAATTTCTTTCTTAACCCCGTCCGATGCTCTACAAGGTTCCTCTCTAACTGAGCTTGATAATAGCCCATTCGGTATGTTGATTTTCAGATGATTCTTCTTCGGTTGTCTCTGATGCAATGTAATCAGAGATGTTGATAATGTAGCATTTGGTTCTTCATTGTTCAGTTCCTCAGCCTCTTGTTCATCCTCACTTGGGTCAGTCATTTCTCCTTCGCTGAGGCTGTCTATGTCCTTTTCAAGTTCTTCAAATGCTTCAAAATTGTCCACCACTTCTTCCTCGAATGATAAGTGACCTTTGAATAAAGAAGGCGGAGGAAGAGTTTGTTCTTCATGGCATTGTTGGTATTTGTTGACCGTGATGATACCAAACGCCTTCTGAGGTAGATGACGACTAGCCATCCTATACTGAACTGAGCGAGGTAGCCCTGTAGTCTTTTTCGCTACCATTCGCTCCTTCATTCCCTGGTCATCACAGGGAACACAATGTCATAACTGGATGGCTCCTAAGCCTAGCCTATGGGTCCACTCCCTACGGTCAGCTAGGGGTCACTAAACCGAAATCTCTGATACCGCACTATCACGACCAAAAATCCACGCACCTGGAACTCAAGTTGCGACCCAGACAGATCAGAAGAAAACAATAAACCTGAAATAAAACTTTCTAACCAGGGATATAATATAGAAATTCAAACAACTAGAGTTTTGATAAACAGAAGAAACTTTTCCCTTTCTTACATAAAACATGTCAGACTACCTTAGTACATTAAACTAAACACTATGTACCAGACAAAGATTTGCACCAGATAATATCTTTCTCCAATCCCTTTCTTTATCCTGCAGGGTGGTCAAACCATCGTACGAGCTAATCCACATGCTCTGCAAGTAACTCATTCTAATAAATATTGACTAACCACTAACACCAAAATTTCTTATTTCGTTTATCAAGGTCCCGTACAATCAAGCGTTTCAAAAAAAAAAAAAGTTAATGGCGTTGGTGCTTAGAGCAGGGGATTGGGTCTGCATTGCCTGCCAGAATCTTAATTTTAAATGTAGGAAGGTTTGTCACCGTTTAGGATGTGGCTCAACCAGAGAAACGGGGAGAATCGTCAAGCCTGCTGATTATTCCATCCCATTGAGGAGTAAGCATCAAGTGTTACTCCGACTTGGCCAGATTACGAACCTAAAGGAGGGATGGTCCATCGTCGGGAAGAGTTTCAAAAGCGTGGTGGCCTCTTCCACCAGGGGTATTAGCAACCACCGGCGAAGGAGCCCTTGCGCTGAGATGATTGGGATGGATTGCCAGAACCAGCTAGGGAGGACAATGCCCCTGGTATGGCGGACATCGTTGGTTCAGCAACTTCTCACCTTGGAGATTGGGGAATTTCTAGAACCAGATTGGTATTTTAATCTCCCCAGTTTGGTCTATGACTATGAATCTACAATAGTATTGGGTAGTACTTTATAGCATCAAGGATACACTATCATTGTTCCATTTACATCGATGGATACAAAATTCACGGCAGAATTCGGAGTGACCTACACTATTTACAATCACACAGACAAAATATCTACTTCGATTCCCTACGAAGGAGGGAGCCCTGGAACTCTGTCACAAAAAAGCCTTCCATATTGATGGAGCACCGGTTGAATGTGACACCTGGGAACCGTCTGTCGGTGATCTTCAGTTACAGTGGTGGGGGGAGGAGTTTGGATCAAAGTTCTCAGGCTTCCTATCCATGCCTGGACCACCGAGGTCCTGAAGGGAATCGGGGATCACTGTGGTCGGTTCATCATCGCGGAATGGAGCTCCATCAACCTCTGGGATACCAATGCGGTTCGTATCCTGGTGGTCGTGGACTCCTGGCTGAGCATCCCTAGGTCGTGCGAGGTCTTCCTAGGCGGCCAGAAACTCCGGGTCTTCATAGAAATGGCGCTCTTAGAGCGGGTGCTCACCGAAACAGGCGGGTGATGAAACCACGACGACCTAGAACGCCAAGGTAAACATACTCGGTAGTTCCGGAGAAGAAATCGCGTCGGTGATTGAACCATTCGGGGACGGGGTAGATCGTCCCGGAAGGGACGTACCGAGGTGCACGGAGGGGGGCATGGCCACGAATTCGGCGGGATGCGGTATACACGGGTGGTCGTCCACGACGACGGGGGGCATTGCCTCCGCGTTGGGTGCCCGACATATCCATCGCCCGGGAGAGGAGTTAGAAGAAGGGGAGATTACTAATGAATCCTTGGAGCTAAATGTTGGACCAAATAAGTAGATAGAACTATGGACTACCTGAGCCACGACTGTGGACTGGAGTTGATGCCGGAAGACTTTCGGCTGAACGAAACAGAGAATGATCTACCACCGTCGAGGTATCCTACGATTGGGATCGAAGCATACTCCTCGCACGGAAAAGGACACTTGCTTCTGACGGAGGATGGTGAGACGTCGTGGTTGCCGGCGATGAGAGAGAGTGTCAGTGATCATACCTGGGACCCAATGGAGATTGAAGCTTTAGGAGGCCTGGTATGAAACAAATTTGTAGCCGACAGGAAAGGCTTTTGGGTTTATCATCGAAGAGGAAGGTTGTTTAAAGGATCTCGAGGAAGGCTGATTGTTGGGGTGTCGACACGTCATGGCCCAAGGGATAAATCTGGAAGCATGGGGACGGTACTGTACAGAGTTGACTTTGGGAAACACCGTTGGAGAAAGGGAGGAGGGCTCTACGAAGGCGTGGCACATGATGACCTGGACACGTGGCGGCTAAGCGGTATGGGTGTTTCTAGTGGGAGCCAGCTGGCGGGTATTACTTCGTGGGCCATTTCCTACCCTAACCCGTGGGGTATCGTATTGCATATGGGTATTGGGTCCTCTGGGACGATAGCCCTACTCTATGTGGGGCCGAATCTGTTGGGCCTGAGACCTTGGGCCTTTGGGGCATTGGGGGAACAACAATGGGTTGGGGGAGAGAGGGGAGTTACGGGGGAACACGAGAGGGGGCTGTAACCTGGTATTGCATTGCCTTCGACTTTACTTGGCTAGGGAGGTGGCGATAATCTGGAATTGAGTGAAGAGGGGCAGTTTCAGAGTGACGACATCCAGATGCCTGCAACACTGTCGAGGAGTTCGATCGAGTTTACTGAGCTGGTGGAGGGACCCCTATGTAGTGGCGACGCAGTGGACTACACACCACAGAGCATTATGCTAACACCCTTGGGAGAGGGGGGAGAGGCTGAGATAGGTATCGCAAATGACATCGACCGCCTCATTCGGGTTGGACGCGATCTCGAGATGTCCTTCAAGTGGTCCGACGAGGCACTACGGAATGTGTTCCAGTCTATCTTGGTTAATCGCAGGAAGAACAAGAAGAAGAGGCGGGGTGGGGCTCGGGAACTTGCAAGGTTACAGTGGGGGATGTCGAATGGGAAGGGGACAGGAGGAGGGGGTACCCCCACATCCTCTGGTATGGGCGGGGCCTCTGATAGTTATTTATGAAGATGCTTTCTTGGAATGGGAGAGGTATTTGTGGTGGGGGCAAGCGAGCAGGGGTTAAACGGGTGATAGCAACGCTCAAACCGGCCATTATTACGTTGTAGGAAACAAAGTGGGGCAATTGTGACAGGCGGAACGTGACGTCGGTGATTGGGGGAAACCAGTGGGACTGGCTGGGTGTTGATTCTGATGTTGCGTCGGGGGGCATTCTGGTCACATGGGACACTCGGTTATTTTTCAAAATGGATGAGGAAGTGGGGATCTATTCTGCTTCGGCGGTGCTTCGAAACAAGGAATCAAGGAAAACGTGGATGTTTGCCGGTATCTACGGGCCGACTATTGATAGCGACTGACCTGATTTTTGGATGGAGTTAGCTGCCCTCGCAGCCAGATGGGATCTCCCCTTTTGCCTGGGAAGGGATTTTAATGCGATCAGATGGGGCTTCGAGAAACAAGGTGGACCGCTGGATATTGAGGTAATGCGGGGAGTTCAACTCCTTCATCTCGGTTTGGGAGTTGATGGACATACCTCTAACTGGAGCACACTTCACTTGGTCGAACATGCAAGAGAATCCTTCGCTGAGTAAGCTGGACAGATTCTTGTGCAACCTGGATTGGCTAGACATATTTCCGGGAGCGAGATCAGAATGCTTAGCTAGGGCGGTGTCTGATCATCGGCCGGTGGTGCTGACTTGCAAGTCGTGTGGGAAAGGGTCAATTCCGTTCCGATTCGAAAACATGTGGCTGATGGATGAGGGGTATCAGGCGTTGGTACCAGTTTGGTGGAGCGAACTGACTACCACGGGGACGGCGACATTCAGATTCATCTCCAAACTACAGCGGGTTAAACAGAAAAGTAAACTGTGGAATAAAGAGGTGTACGGCTTGGTACAGATCAAGAAAGAAGCTCTGTTAGTGTGGCTGCAGGAACTGGACGATGTGGAGGAACTAAGAAACCTCACGACGGATGAGCGCGAAGAAAGATACCGCAAAAAAACCGAGTTTTATAGTGTGTAGGGCCGAGGAGGTAAGCTGGAGGCAAAAATCTGGGGTCAGATGGCTCAAGGGTGATGTCAATACCAAGTACTTTCATGTTGTCGCCAATGCGCGGAGCAAAACGAACTACTTGGGCAACATTACCATGGGTGGGGTGAATTATGCGGAGGAGGATCAGATCAGGGAGAACATAGTGACGTTCTATAGGAAGATGTACATGGATGATGGTCTGCCCCGACCCCAATTGGATGGGCTATCTTTTCGGTCTATCACTGAGGAGGATCAGCTGAGTATGGAACAACAGATTAGTGAAGAAGTGTGGAGAGTAATCAGGTTTGGGGCCAAAAATAAAGCACCAGGACCCAACGACTTCACAATGGACTCTTCAGATTTTTTTGGGCAATCATCAAGGCGGACCTGATGGATGTTATGCGAGAGTTCCATGCTTCAGGCTTCATTGGGAGGAGCCTAAATTCTACTTTCATCACCCCACCCTCATTCCAAAGAGGGCTGGGGCTGATGACATTGCCGATTTCAGGCCAATTTGCCTTACCAATTGTCTCTATAAGATTATCGCCAAGGTTTTAGCCAATAGATTTAAACCAGTAATGAGCTTGATAATTTCATAAAATCAAGGAGTTTTTGTGAGGGGCAAACAGCTGGTAGATTTGGTTGCGGTGGCTCAAGAGACCATTCACTCAGCGTATCATGATAGACGGCCGGCGGCTATATGGAAAATAGATATGGAAAAAGCGTATGATCGAATAAGTTGGGATTGTTTAGATTACATGCTCGACCGATTGGTGTTTGGGACTACCTGAAGGAGATGGATGACGGGGTGTTACTCCTCGGCTTGGTTCTCGGTCTTGATCAATGGTACCCCGGCGAGGTATTCTAAAAGTTTCAGAGGTCTCCGCCAAGGGGACCCATTATCCCCCTTTTCAATATGGTTGGTGAAGCGTTATCGAGGCTTATTTTGCGAGCCAGGCAGAGAAACCTCATAACTGGGATTAATGTTGGCACGCAAGGGAGATTCATTTCGCATCTCCAATTTGCGGATGCCACCATTATTTTCGGGAAGGCTGATGTTCAGGAGTTCAGGTCCTTGGTTGATGTACTATCGGTTTATGAGGCTGCATTGGGGCAACGTATTAATTTCTCAATACCCGTAATTACGGGTATTGAGACTGATGAGCAATTGATGGCTGAGCTGGCACAGACCGTTGACTGCGCGATTGAGAAGTTCCCAATTAAATACCTTGGTCTTCCCCTCGGGCTCAAGCAACTTACTGCTAGGGATTGGGAACCGGTTGTGGAAAGGTTCGAGCAATGATTGTCGTTATGGAAAGGGAAGCTGCTCAGTAGTGGCGGCCGGCTTGTGCTGGTCAAAGTGGTCCTATCGTCGTTACCCATCTTTTACATGTCAATGTTCAAGTGCCCGATGGGGGTTCTCAGTCGTCAAGAGAAAATTCAACGGAACTTCATGTGGGAGGGTTCAGGTCTAGATAAGCGTTATCACCTTATTAACTGGGAAATATGTCAGCTCCCCGTTGGTTGTGGCGGGCTGGGCATCCGCAGCTTGAGGTGGACCAACATCTCTCTTGTAGGAAAGTGGTTCTGGAGAGCGGGGAGGGTGGAGGAAAGAGACAATCTTTGGCGAGTGGTGATGAATGAGAAGTACAGACACCTAATGGGTAATTGGGGCATCAGTGCCATGGTTCATAGAGGAACTTTCCCTTGGTGGAAAAGCATCTGCAGCACATGAGGTCTCTTTACCAGAGGGCTGCGATTCAATTGGGGTTGTGGTACCCGCATCCGATTCCGAGAGGATGCTTGGTTAGAGGTGGAACCTCTCAAATCCTCATTCCCAGATATCTATGTCATATCTGTAAACCCTTCTGGGAGAATTATGGATTTTGTTTCGGAAACTGATGGAGGTAGACTATGGAATGTTGTGACTCGAAGACTTCTGAGGGAGGAAGAGGTGACATCATTCTCTAATTTGATGCATATGAGGCACAGAGGAACCCCCATGGTCAGGACTTGCTGATATGGACTCCTTGTAGAGATGGTATCTTCAGTGTCAAGTCTTACTATAGAATGCTCACGCGTCGTCCATTGGTCAGATTTCAAGGGGCAAGATTATCGAAGGAAGTCATTCCTACTAAAATCAAATTCTTTGATTGGACCCTACTCAAAGGGAAAATCCTAACAATCGATCAGCTTATTCGAAGGGGAAAGGAGGTCTTGAATTGTTACGTGATGTGTAATGATGGAGAGGAGACACCCTCACATCTACTCCTCCATTGTAGGGTGACGCATGAGATTTGGAACATTGTCATCTGCTCCTTTCGTTTGAGCTGGGTTATGTCGGCTATGCCTTACTACCATTTTCTGATATGGGAGGCCATTAAAGTGGAGGGGCAGCTTGGGGAATATTGGATGGCGGCCCATTTCGCGGTGTTGTGGAGTATTTGGTGCGAGAGGAATTTCTGGATTTTTGAGCACAGAAGGCGCCCGATCGGGATGATCATGAGGTCGGTCAAAGAGCTAGTGTGGTTTTGGGTGGTGAGAGGAGGGAATGTTCCTAGAGTGGCGTCCTACTTATGGGACCCGGGCTAAATGTCTAATGTCAACTTTGGACTTTGGTCCCCTTTCTTTTTTTTGGTCGTGTCATTGTATTGGTCTTTCAGCGCCTTGCTGCCTTTCAATATAATTTTCTTTACTGATAAAAAAAAAGGTTGGTATTAAAGTGACACATAAAACAATACTATAGCAAAACTTATTGCCCATTCTAGAAATCAGACAAATGAACTGAGAAGGTGATGAACAAATCAAACAGATATTCCCATATAAGAAATTAGACAATAAATCGTTCACTTAAATGACCATAAATCAGACAGATATTCCCGTACCAAAAAGCAAATAGATAAGTAATGACTCCTTTACTTAAATACATCAGACAGATAAGTATCAGAATCCTACACTTAAACTATCACAACACATATATCTCTGTTGGGGATTACTTTATAGCTAATTAGCACGTATACCAAGTGCTTTCTTCAACTTAGTTGAGAACAGATAACAAAGCAGAGAACATATAACAAAACAGATAACAGATTCACGACCTGGCCAGAGTCTTAAAATTGTCCCATACGGACTCATAGGCACCATCTCATTGCCTTTCAGAAATTATGGTATTCAATTCCAGTGCAGAAATATCAGAAAATATTAGAAAACATAACTTTATATTCCACAAGTACTTCAGTCTCGGAAATGGTAGCAACCACTCATCAAACATCAAGCTTTCATATATACTTGAACGGTCGGAGATTTCAGATCCAATTCACGCAAGCGATATAGACAGGGCTTTTGTAAACGTACAGATCGAACACAAGAGATTAACAAATAGATAAGCAGATTTCTACACAGTCAAGTAGCAGATTTCTAAACAGCTAGGTGGCAGATTTCTGCACATTCAGGTAGCGGTTGTTTACACCTTTAGGTAGCAGATTTCTACACAGTCAGGCAACAGATATAACAAATTCAGGTAACACCTATTTACACATTCAAGTATAACAAGTATCACAGTCAGGTAACAAATTTCAACACTTTTAGGTATAGCAGGTCTAACCGATTCAGGTAACAAATACCGACGCATTTTAGGTATCACAGATATAACAAATATCAACACATTTTAGGTACCACAGGTATAACAAATTTAGGTAACAATTTTTTACACTTTCACAGGTTCAGGTAACAAATTTCTACACTCTCACAAGTTCATGTAACAAGTTTCTACACTTTCAGGTATAACAGATATCACAAAGATAGGTACCAAATTTTGACACAACAACAAATTTCTACTCAATCAGGTAGAATCATTATAACAGATTCAGTTAACAAATTTCTACACAATTAGGTGTAACCGGTATAACATATTCAGTTAACAAATTTTGACACAATCAGGTATAGCCGGTATAACATAGTCAATTAACAAATTCTAACACAAAATCAAGTATCACAGGTGTAATATATAAGTAGATTTCAAATTATCAGGAACATGGTCAAAAGATATTTTAGCTTAGGGTAAATCAAGGCCTATTAGAAGAGGTACTTGCCTCAAAAGAAACGAGCAGTTATAGGGTCCCCCTTATCGCGAATGCTCTCTTTCTCTCTCTCTCTCTCTCTCTCTCTCTCTCTCTCTCTTTTCTCTTTTTGTTTTGTCTCGTAGTCACTACAAACCCATGCCCACAACATTCTCAGTCCCTCTCACTTTCCAAAAACTTCTCAGCCCCTCTCTCAACACCCATATACGGTCCTCTATTAGATAGTATATATTATATGCTTATATTATTATATTATTATGCTATGATCTTATATGTTATGAGCATATTAAAGTATCGGCTTTTGGATATTAATGCAAACCGCCTGTGTCACCCCCACATTACAATGGGGCAATGGATTGGGTCCCACTAGATGCGCCAACCAAGTTATTGCCTCTAATCACACGATGGTGATCTAATTTCATTCCAATCTGTCATACAACAGATCCGGAGACCATTACCTTACCAACAAACAGTCAATTTGTGATTACCGATCACAAGGAACAGAGCCCATCAAATTGGTCTTAGTTTCACGTGGCACACATGCTCAAAACTGATCTCCATGATCTGATCTAACAACGTCAATGGGTTTTAACACATTGTTTTAACTTAGATTTATACCATGTAAAAACAAAACGTCATGCTTATTAGTGGATGTGAACCACCCATTTGGTGTACTTTAATATCAGTCATTAAATAAGCACATAAACAAATGATATCATGCAGGGTCAAACTACAGACCTTTAGAATCTGACATGGTTTCAAATCGGGTCCTTACAGGTTTCTCCTACAGAATTTCTTAACATGGTTACTTATTGAAACTTAAGCTCTTTGGGAGACTTAGGCATATAATTCTCAACTGAGGGCTTTTGGAACTTGTGCAAGAGCATACTACTTCAAATGCAAATGGGGATCCTCTGCAACTCAACCAAATCATGCTTTTGCTGCTTCTAATTCCCCATATTGCTTTTCATGTTCAAATCTAAAATGTCCACTGGTCTTATTATCCTGTGACTGGTGTCGGTTATCTTTGAATACAACGATCGTTCTAGGTGCGGTCAGTAATTTGTAGAGCCCCGAGGTTGTGACCCTGTTCTCCTAATAGGATGCTCTGTTCCCACCTAATGGGATGCTTTAGTCCCACACTGGTTGCAAACTTGTCCTAATCCTGGGGTATAGTTGAGCCCCTTACCTTCCAGATACGACACGTTTTAAAATCGGGGAGCCTATCAGGTCAGGTTGGGTCGTCGCATAATTACATTAACTTAATCTTCAACAAGAAAATGTTAGTGTAGAGTTAGCAACTCTGTAAAGTAAGGATGTCCATATTTATGTATCCAACTTTTTTTCCTTTTTTGTGAGGCTTTGCAGTCTATTTTTGAAGAAAAATTCATATTAGCAAGCCCAAGTCCACGGAGATAAAGGCTCGAAAAGATCAGGTCTTCAATTTGACCTACCCCAACCCATTTCCTTTTTTGATTCTTGTAGAGATTTAACCATTGTGAAAGCATTACTTTGAAGACACCCAGGATCTCATCTTTGTGGTTGATACAATCAGATGGTATTACAAATCCCTACAAATCAAAGGGTATTAAACTTTATTGGTCTTCATATTTTCTATGGTAATTGGTTTTCAATTTCCCCTAATTATTTCTGCTAGCTACCAATTTACTTCTCTCTTATTTTATAGGTTATACCTATTTACTTCAAATATTTGCCACCATGAGGTACTCATCTGAGTTTTTCCACTTAAGAATTTATTATTCTTCTAAAGCCCTTATCCTTCTATTGTTTGCAGAAGAAGATTATAAGTAAAACGCTTCAATGATGGTGATTTCAATCACAGTGTGCAACTATGCTTGAGTTATAAAAACTCCAATCAAGTAATTTCCCGTGACTATCTTCTGCTCATGCATTTGAAATAATTGCACTACTCGCACACTTTAAATACTCATGGCATGTTTTGTTTAAGGGCCCGACTCTCAATGATCTTACACCATTAATGTTTAAGATGTGGGTAATCCGTACCGTCAAAGGGATAGACTAAGATTGAAATGCTACATGCCCATAAGTGATGTTTCAGGGAGATCTAAAACCATCTGATCTGTGGACTATAATATCAATAGTTTTCAACTTTAGTGGCTGATATCAAAGTACCTTAATAGGATGATTCACCTCCACTTTTAGGCATGATTCTTTGGGCTGAGACATGTTCTGATGATAGATTGCCCACTTGGACGATTTAGATTGATCATAGGGTGTGCGACCACTATGTGAAAATGACGAAAAAATCACTGTAGCAACATAAAATAAGCCATGGCTAAAAATAGCGGCATAATATTCCACTACTTAAAATAGTGGTGTAACTTATAAAACAGTCATTTTTATATGTTCAAATACTATCACGTGCAACTCTATCGGGAACCCCTAATTCCAAAACTCCTCTTTTCTCTCTTTATATATCGGTTCTCCCGTTCTTTTCTTTTCATCTTCAACCCTAGCCTCTCTCTCTCTCTCTCTCTCTCTCTCTCTCTCTCTGCCTAACATGAAACCCTAATCCATTTTCTCTATTGATCCGGCGAAGAAATGCTCCGACTACTGATTCATTCGTTTGGTGATGAATTTGAGGAGAGGCAGATGCCAGATCCAGTGGAATTGAAGGAGGATTTTGTGGATGGGTTAGGGATTCAGAATGTGAGTTGTAGAGGTGAGATCCAGCTCCTCGAAGAGCAGATTCGGAATCAGTGAATCTCAACTAAACCCACGCGCCCAACCACGTTCCGAAACAATCACTCATTCTAGTCGATCTCTCCCAAATCTCTCTTTCTCGCCTATCTCTCCCCAATCTCTCTCGTTCAATCAGATTCAGCTCTGATTCTCAAATCTGTCTCTTATGCCATTTTCCCTCTACTTCCCTACAACAACGCAACCCTAGAGTCTTCTCTGCTAGACCCCAGATCAATCGGAGAAGAAGAAATCCCTCAAGTAATTTAAAGTGACATAAAACTTGTATTTAGGTTTTTCCTAAATTTTTCACATGTTTTCACCTTTCTTAAATCCAAATTTCTCTGCTCTTTTTTTAATTACAAGTTAAAACAATTGGTTTCTCTGTACAAATCTCGAACACGAAATGCAGATCTTGCTACGAAGTTTTAAATCCCAGCTAATATATATAGATCGCAATCTCTCTCTCTCTGTAAATCGCCTTCTTTATAAATCTTTTAGGTTTTGAATGACATTTTTGGCTTTTAAGTTAAAAAATATTTGTTTTAGAGAAATATTAAAAAATTTCTTCTTTTTCTTTGCCAAGGTGGTCGTGTAAATTGAAATAGAAAGCAACCAGGGTCACGGGAAGGAAGTAACCACGGTTAAGGGTAGGTTAGGAATTGTCAGATTTGTTTTGGGGCCAACGGGAAAAGGGTTGTTGAGATGGAGCGTGATAAATTTACATTTTTCTTTTTAATTTTGCATTATAAATTTAAACTGCACGATTTTTATTTTTCATTCAGTTCTTTTAATTAATTTTTTTGCTTATTTGTATGATGTTGACGATGCTTGGTGCAAATAATGTTGGCAAATCCCCTTAAAAAGTACCCCAGAATTTTCCCCGAATTTATCCGAATTGCGCCGACCCGATTCCTAGCTGAATTACTGCCTAATCACGACGTTGTGACTACATTGGCAGGGGATACCATATTGATGACGCATAGAGCATGGGTGCATTTCTTTGATCATATTAAAAAAAAGATTTCAAAAACTCATCTCCACCATGTATTTTTTGAGCCTTGAAATCTGAACAGTTCAAATCAAAGTTTGACAAAAGCCTAAAAATAAATAAATTGATCCAACACATCCCCCGTGCTCCACATGGCACCCAGGCAGTGTTTTGGGTAACATCTTGGAGGACACTTGAGCATCCTCCCATGGAGGACAAAGCCAACTACCACTTTGTAATATACATTTGCAGCTTTAACAAAAGAAAGGCAAATGGCCATTTGGTTAGCTGTAATGTAAAACTTAAAACTCATATCTCTATGTTGGTAAAATTTTGTTTTATTTTAAAGTAGTTAACATTAACTAGTAAATTTGCTGGACATGCCGAATCGGACAGAATTGAACCACAAACTGGGTTGTTGTATGCAATTTGTGGTTCACTAGGTGAATGAGTGAATTGAGTAACATAGGTTTGGCTCGTACTGTGTCCCTAAATGCGATTCGGATGAAGTCATGTTGGACATAAATTTGTCCGATTGGTTAATGTGTATGTGTAGAGGGCCACTGGTTGATCATTGATGCCTTGGTTAAGGCTTGGACTGTCAAGTATGAAGATGCGGGTGTGTCCATAGAGCAGCAGCTTTGGTGTAAAAAACTCAGAGGTTAGGGCTGTATCCCCATATACTGTGTAATGGCCTTTTTTGTGATGTGTATATGTGTCTTCTTTTACTTTTGGACCGTAGTTCCCACTCTTCTTGGGTAGCAGCTATTCACCACAACCATTTACCATTATGGTCAGTTAAACTCGCTTAGCCCTCTAATGCCTAATACCTTAGCCTCTTTAGTCCGTTGAACTTCATCCCAATTAAACAAATGAGCTACTCCCTACTGATTCCACTGGTAAAGAAAGTTGTTTTTTTGTTTGAATTGAATTTGTTCCATT
This sequence comes from Chloranthus sessilifolius, assembly GCA_021018995.1. Lineage (NCBI taxonomy): Eukaryota > Viridiplantae > Streptophyta > Magnoliopsida > Chloranthales > Chloranthaceae > Chloranthus > Chloranthus sessilifolius. The sequence goes on along the minus strand of CM037590.1, from coordinate 130,475,867 downwards.
TTGCATTGACTTGGGTTGTTTCAACAAAGTTTAAACTTAGTATTGGAGGTGGTATCAGCCAACCTCCAGGCCGAGATGTATTGCCGATAGCAATAACTATCAGCGGATACCTATTCCTCTGAAGATCCGTTTCTTTGTGTGGGCTTTGTGCAAGGATAGAATCCTAACTAGGGACCAGCTGTTTCGGAGGGGCAAGGACGTCCCCATTTCGTGTATTATGTGTCCCGACAGGGAGGAGTCCGCTGCTCACCTCTTCCTCCATTGTCGTTTCGCTGCTAAGGTGTGGGAAGCCATTCTAAACACTTTCGATGTGTCTTGGGTTATGCCTCAGACGCCTTATCTGTTTTTGTTGAGTTCGGAGGCAGTGAAGATGAAGGGGGAGGGACGGCGGATCTGGAGGGCGACTTTATTTGCAGCCCTGTGGTGTCTATGGCGCGAGAGAAATAGCAAAATTTTCGAAGATAAAGCCAAACCGGTTGGAATGGTTATGAGGTCGGTTTTGGACCTGGTTAGCTTCTGGGTCACGCGTGGAGGGGATAGAGATTGCTGCCACAATTTCTTGTGGGATCCGGGCTGAGGGAGCAATGCCTCGATGTCCTGGGCGGTGTTTTTTTTCCTTTTGTTTTTTTTTGCTATTGTAGTTCCTTTTGGTCTCTGGTGTCAAGATTGTATTCGGTTACAACAGCTTGCTGTTTATCAATATAATCTTTATTACTGATCAAAAAAAAAAAAAAAAAAACTATCAGCGGATACCAATGGATGCCAAATCCCGTGGTTGGCTGATGTCTCACTAGTATAGACCAAAAACTATCGATTTCGGATGATACCTACTGATATTGATATGTATCGGTGACGGAGATGTCGACATTGTAAACATTGGATACGGACCGTTTCACGTGTACCGACCTCGGAAGAAGCGGAATGGAGCGTAAAGGAGAAAAAAAGAAGAATCTGCGCATCTCAATCAATCGAACCAGGATTCGATCGATCGAATCCCTGCTTCGATCGATTGAAGCCCTATTTCGATCAATCGACGGCGACGAGAAAAGGATTCAACTCTGGCGTATAAATATATATAATTCGATCGATCGAGTACACATTTCAATCGAACGATTCAATTTTGATCGATCGAGTACCACCGTCGATAGATATATAAGTCGATCGATCAATTGAATTTCGATCGATCGAGTGTCACTCTCGATCGATTGAAATCACGTGAGAATGAATTTTTTTAGAATCCGAACTTAAGTTTTAGGGGCAAATTCGTCTTTCTATTATGTTTATTTTCGTTTTAGGGTTTTATTTTAAGACCTCCTATATAAGGTCTCTCCATAAACAATGCAATTAGTTTTTTGATTAATGAAAAAGAGTTTTTGCTTCCTTGCTTGAGATGAGTAGTTTCGGAGAGTGAATCTTCGTGTCCCGAGAAGGGTTTGGTGTGAAGTCAAGGGTGTGAAGCCCAAAAATCTATCTTCTTTCTATCCCTTTCTTTGATTTTATCTTTTGCTTGCGTATCAATCATCAACAGCCTAGATTCTGCCAGAAAACCATAAAACCTAGTTTCCATCATAGCCATCGATTCAAACCCATCTCACAAATCCTAAATCCAGCCATCCAACTCGAAACGCCCCGATATTCAAAACCCCGGAGAAAACCAACGATCCCATTATTAAACTACGAGCGGCCTAATTTAGAAACCTAGGGTTCTACCTCTAGGACCGATCCACACCACAAATCCAACGGATCTAGCGCAAAGGCTGGACCCTTTCCTGAGCCCGAATGTGATCTTTCGTATGGAAAACAATGAAGCCCTAAGGTAAACGCGTTATTTTCAGGTTTATTGTTCGAATTAATTTAATTTAATTTCAGCAATTAATTAATTCATCGCATTCACATAGTCTATGGTTTTGTCTTGCGTCAGTTTTGGTATCAAAGCCAAGTTCTAGGTTAGGGCATATTTGTGTGACGTTTAATTCATTGCATTTTAATTTCCATTGCATCTTATTTCTGTTTTGGCCAAAGTATGTGCATCCTGTGTTTGTCAAAAGTCTCATCATTGTCAGTTCATATTTGCATGCCATTCTAGAACTCGTCATTACTGAACCGTATCACCATAGACATGAGCGAGATTGCCGAGGCTCTTAACGGAATGAGGGCCGATCTAAAATCGATTAATGATCGAATGTCTGCCATGGAAACAGCCCAAAGGAACCTTGAAATGTCCAATGAGAGGTTGTTAAACCGAGTCAATCGGTTAAACGAGGGTGATGAGTACCTCGAACCACACCGTGATCGTAATGGTCCGCGTTTCGCACGAAATGGCTACCAACATAATCGGAACCAGAATCATAGGATGGATCATCATGGAGATGGCCATGACCCAGAAGGGAAACTCCTCAAGAATGTCCAAGTTGAGTTCCCAACTTTCGATGGAAGATTGGACCCTCAAGTCTTCCTCGATTGGTTATCCGATATGAACCAACACTTTGAGTGGTTTAGCATGAGCGACGAGAGATGTGTCAGACTTGCTAAAATGAAGCTCATAGGCCAAGCCTGACTTTTTTAGGTCAACGTTGAGCGCATTAGAACGAATGTGGGTTGTACTCCCATTACCTGTTGGGAGGACATGAAAGAGCGACTTACAGAGAAGTACGTTCCTTCCTTATACTACCATCGTCTCCTCAATCAATGGCAAAATCTACGCCAATATAGTATGATTGTAGCGGATTACATTGGCAAATTTGAAGAATTTTCATGATGAGAGTCAAAGTGTCCGAAGACCCTCAAGTCATTCTATCCAGATTTCGCACCGAATTAAAGCTTGACTTACAAAAAGAGTTAGTCTCTCACCCTGTTGAGACTCTCGCCGAATGCTACATAGTCGTTCAGGACCTTGAACGATATTTGAAAATGACGGTGGTTAGGCGATCTGATTTTCACACTGGTCAACCCCGTACTGGCGAAGTGAGACTTAGTGCTGGAAACCCGCCTCTCAAACCCACACAATCCACATTTGCCAATGTGCAGTTTGACAAAGGAAAGGGTGTAGTCAGAGAGTCCTCGAAAAGTGGTTCTCACGCCAAGTGTTATAAATGTCAAGGTTTGGGACACTTTGCTGCCCAATGCCCCACGAGAGACCCACAAAGGAATCTCTTCATCGAAGGAGAAGGAGAAGAGAGTGAGGAAGTTTACGAAGAAGAGGTTTATGAGCCGAATGCCACACCTAGTGACGAGAAAGGTGATGACATGGGTCGTGCTCTAGTTGTAAGGTGCGCCTGTGCACAACCTCAACGGGATGAAAAGGAGGATTGGCGGAGGGAGAACATCTTCCACACCTTTGCCACATATGGGACGAACAGTTGTAGGGTTATCGTGGATAGTAGAAGTTGCACCAATGTGGTATCAGAACATACAGTCACTCGCTCACGGCTTACACCCGAGACCTTACAAAGTCGCATGGGTTGACTCCTCATCCATTCCCGTGTCACAGAGGTGTCTTGTACCCATACAATTGGGTTCATACTCAGACACCTTATGGTGCAATGTGGTGCTGATAGATGTGGGCCACATCATTTTAGGGAGGCCATGGCTTTATGACTTGAATGCGACCATATTTGGTCGATCCAATATTTGCACGTTTAATTATAAGGGCAAGAAAATCACTCTTAACCCTTTGGCTCCCAAAGCACCATCAGTCAACAGAGTTGAAAAGAAGGGAGGCCAATCCAAGGCCATCAACATTGTGAGCCCTTCAGAGTTCAAGAGGGCATCTTTAGATGAGAGCGTAGTGTATGTCATCATTACCATTGAAAGTACTTCGGAGTCAGCACGTGAGTACCCCAAGGAGGTCGAGCCATTCATGAATGAATTTGCGGATGTCTTCCCCGAAGACTTACCTAATGAGCTCCCTCCCATGCGTGACATCCAACATGCAATCGACTTGGTTCCCGGATCTACATTACCGAACCTGCCCCACTACATGTTAAATCCGGTTGAGCACTCCGAGTTAACTCGGCAAGTCAATGAGCTCCTTCAGAAGGGGTTCATCCAAGAGAATCTGAGCCTGTGTGCTATACCCACATTACTCACTCCTAAGAAAGATGGTACATAGCGCATGTGTGTAGATAGCCGTGCAATTAATAAGATTACGGTTAAATATCGGTTTTCCATATCCAGGTTTGATGACATGCTCGATATGATGGTTGGCGCCACTATCTTTTCCAAGATAGACCTTAAAAGTGGCTACCTGGTGATGAATGGAAAACCGCCTTCAAGATCAAAGACGGCCTTTATGAGTGGATGTTCATGCCTTTTGGGTTATCCAATGCCTCGAGCACATTCATGGGACTCATGACCCAAGTGTTGAGGCCATTTCTCGGCAAATTCCTTATCATATATTTTGATGACATCTTAATTTAGAGCCCGGACAAGGAACAACACATTGTCTACCTAAGGTTGGTTTGCGAAACCTTGAGGGGAGAAAGGTTATACGCGAATCTCAAGAAGTGCACCTTCATGCAACAATCCGTTGTATTCTTGGGATTCATTGTCTCGGTAGACGGGATGGTTGCGGATCCTGCAAAAGTTAAGGCCATTGTGGAGTAGCCCGAACCTCGAAATATTCATGAAGTCCATAGCTTCCATGGCTTGGCCACATTTTATCGTCGTTTCATCCGAAACTTTAGCACCATCATGGCTTCCATTATCGATTGCATGAAAAAAGGAGAGTTTCTATGGAGCAAAGCTGCGACGAGGGCCTTTGTCGAGATAAAAGAGAAAATGGGTACTGCACCCGTCATACGCCTACCAGACTTTTCTGAAGTCTTTGAAGTAGCAAGTGACGTATCAAGTGTAGGCATAGGAGTGTTGAGCTAAGAGGGCCACCCTGTGGCCTATTTTAGTGAGAAACTTAATGAGGCAAAGCAGAAATACTCCATCTATGACAAGGAGTTTTATACGGTCGTCCGATCTCTACGGTATTGGAAACATTACCTGAGACCGCAAGAATTTGTGTTATTTTCTGACCACGAAGCCTTACATTTCCTTGCTTCCCAGAAAAAGTTGAACCCGAGGCACGCGAAGTGGGTCGAGTACCTTCAGGGGTTCACATTCGTGTTGAAGCATAAGGTCGGTGCCGCAAACAAGGCAGCTGATGCACTTAGTGGTCGAGTGGCGACTTTGCAGTCTATGAGCACCGAGGTCATCGGATTTGAGCAATTAAAACAAGATTATCCTGAGTGCCCAGATTTCGGGGAAGAATACACTGCTATCCTTGAAAATCCGAGCAACATTAACTCCGAGTATACCCTGCTGGATAGGTATTTGTTTAAAGAAAATCGTTTGTGTATCCCTCGCACTTCATTGCGTGACTTTTTCATCTGGGAGTTACATGCCAGAGGGATTGACGAACATTTCGAGCGCAATAAGACCAGTGCGTTCGTTGAGGATAGGTTTTATTGGCCTTGCCTTATGAGAGATGTTTCTAGGGTTGTGAAACAATGTCGTACATGCCAAGTGGCGAAACAGATTAAGCAGAATACTGGCTTATACACCCCGTTACCCGTGCCACACACCCCATGGCAAGACATCTCTATGGATTTCGTGTTCGGACTTCCCAAGACTCAACGAAAGCACGAATCCATTTTTGTGGTAGTGAACCGATTTTCCATGATGGCCCACTTCATTCCTTGCTCTAAAACCTCAGATGCGAGTCACATAGCCAAATTATTTTTCAGGGAGGTTGTACGTCTCCACGAGTTACCCAAAACTATTATGTCAGATCGGGAAGTGAAGTTCACCAGTTACTTCTAGAAAACTTTTTGGCACATGATGGGTACCATGCTCCAATTTTTGTCGGCCTACCATCCTCAAACTGATGGCCAAATGGAATCCACCAATAGGAGCTTAGGTAATTTTCTCCGTTGTCTTGTTGGTGATCACCCTAGGACTTGGGATTCTACATTGCCTATAGCCGAGTTTGCATACAACAATTCAGTCAATAGGTCCCTAGGCATGAGTCCTTTTGAGGTTGTACTTGGTCATAGACCTAGGACACCCATTAATTTAATCCCCATGTCTGCATCCCATCGAGTTTCCGAGTCAGCCGATGCATTCGCACAGCACATCTATGAATTGCATGCCGAAATTAGAGAAAAAATTAATGCGAGCAATGAACATTACAAGATAACTGTGAATGCGCATAGGCGTTTCAAAGAATTCCAAGTGGGGGACTATGTGATGGTTCGGGTTATGCCTGAACGATTCCCATTGGGAGTAGCAAAGAAACTCCAAGCCCGCGGCGCTAGGCCTTTTATAGTTGTAGCAATGAGCGGGCCTAATCCGTATGTTATCGAACTTCCACCGGATATTGGGGTCAGCTCTATGTGTGGAGGACCTAGTTCCTTCTTCGGCCTCAGCCCCACCCCCCACCCCCCACCAACCCTTTCCAAGCAGCCCCGAGCCCACATTCTAGCCCCATCCTGAAGCCCCTACCCTTCCCATCCCCACGGAAGCAGAGGAGAGATGAGATTGAAGGGATACTTGATGATTTTGCGATAGCCACCCATGGTGGAGGATTTCAGAAATACTTGGTTAAGTGGTTGGGAAAGCCGGACTCCGAGAACACATGATTAACTGAAGATGAGGTGCGACGCCTGGACCCCGACGTGCTCGATCGCTATCACGATGCCGCTTCATCGGTAATGAAACTTTTTCGGCTCGGGAGAATTGACGGGGACGCCGACATTGTAGACATTTGATATGGACCGTTTCGCGTGCACCGATGTCGAAAGAAGCGAAATGGAGCATAAAGGAGAAGAAAAGAAGAATTTGCGCATCTCGATCGATCGAACCAGGATTCGATCGATCGAATCCCTGCTTCGATCGATTGAAGCCCTATTTTGATATGATGGGTATTGTGACCATCTGTATATCATGGATATGGTTGCTTTGAGAAACTGAATTTGAAGTTTTACAGTCATTCTGGGTGTGATGGCAACTGAATTTGAAGTTGTTTATATCATGGATATGGGTGCGGCTATTTGAACTTCTACAATCTTTCAAATTTCTGTTCATGTGTTGTCCATCTGTTGTTTCAAATTAAATGTTTCTTAAACATTTCTTTTCTTGCTTTCATTACCTCTACTTCTTGGTCTTTAGCAGCTAGGCTTGTGACCACTGTCAGTCTCTTATTCCTTTCTAACTTTCAAGAAAAATCTTCATTCTTATTTTGCACAAAATGGTGTTGCAGGTGCTCATATCTATGATTGGCTGAAAGCATTGTTTCTTGATTTCAGAGTTCGGACCTGAAAGCATTGTTTGAATTAAATTTGGATGAGCGCTGTTTGTTTGATCAGAGGGCCATGCTTCCCTGGTTTGTAGTTTTTTATAACGTGCAATAATCGGTTCTTTGTAATTCGAAAAGGATGCATCTTTGTAATCCATAAAGGATAGTTCATATATGTAGTTTTTTATATAGTTCATATATTATTTACTCCCCCTGAAACTGTCACCTCTTCCTTTTATTTATTTCCCAAATTAATTCCATTTTTTTTAATGCTTTTTATTTGCCAGCTGGACCCTTAAAGGTGGTGTATAGTGACCATGTCAGATAGGTTACACTCTTCAATGCTTGCTGTGCTCTACTTTGCTCTATTTGAACATGCAACTTCTGTAGGGTGGCAGGACAGGGCAACAAGGAAATTATGCTGCCCAACAATTTAATGAAAACAAATATATCTGTGACATCATATCAATCATATATAGAACAAGGCGACGATTACGATAATCTCATCAACCATATATTGAAGAAATAAACCAAGATTTTCTCAAGGAAAAACAAAATAATAGAAAAAAAGGAGAGAAAAATACAAGAGGAAAATTTCAACATAACTAACTAGAAATATACTAAGGAGAGACCAACAGGAGCCCCATATGGCTTTCAAGTATGCCATGAAATCCAACTGCTGCAAAAATAATATTATTTTTCTTCGCAATCCTGGCTACATATCTACCTTCCCCTCTACTGCTTCTCCATATCATAAACTAGAATCTGCTCTGGCTCAAGCACTCAAGATAGGGGTGACTGTCCAATGAGAATATAAGAAAATTTCTACTGCCAATTGGAAGTTAATTGTTTAGTATTTATACAATGATGAAGACGGTGGTGGTGCTGGTGGCAATCTGTTTGGGGTACGTCGGCTACCGAAATTCGCGCCTAAGGTAGAATCACCATTTTGAGCAGGATCGCTGTACCTCCAACTGTGACCGCTGTATGACCTTGATAATGAGTTTGAGTGGTTCACCGGTCCATTGGCTGCAGCAACAAAAGCATTTCTCCAATCGGCATCCCCAGATGACCCTGTAGTTCTAGAGCTGCTCTCTGAATATGTCACGCCCCCAATTTCACACACCGGATCAATACGCTCACTTGGAGACATCACACTACATCACATATCCATGATCTTAAATAAATCAATTAATCAATAAAGATCTGCATATAATGCAACGGAAAAAGAATAACTATTAGAAGTGCACGCATAAATTTTCTTTTTATATCATCATCATGAGAAAAATGCTAAATTATGAGATGACAACCTATTATACCATATTGTATTCTTACTCCTTAAATTAAATAAAACTGAAATCAAGCATAATCCATCATTAACATGACCTTGTTCATAAAAATAATCTGAAATAAACATCTTAAGATCTTTCCTAATGCATGAAGAAAAACCTATAAACTAAACTTCAAATCCTTCTTCGTTCAAATATGGATTTTCATCAATCATTGACGCATCTACTTTATCCTCTCCATATATAGTTGTACTCCCTGGAATCCCAAACAATGGGTCAGTTTACCAAGTAAACTGGTGTGGACCAGACATGATGAGACTAATAGAAAAGGTCCATAACTCAAATCATCTCATAAAATCAAACAATAACAGAAATATAACATGAGACATAAAAAATAAGTAAAGCAATAGAATGAAACTGAAACATAGCATTAAATCTAAATAAACATTATGGCTTGAGTCTCTACCCTAATTTTATGTGTGGCTATTTTTAATTGTGCATTTAATGCTTATGAATCGGCATACATAATGGACATGATTATCTCTTTCTTAATCATTATCCTAATATTCTCTAATCCTTCGATTAGTATCTACGTTAACCTTCACATAACTTCTCTTCAGTTAAGTAGTAAGCTTAAAATTAAAGACCTTCTCCATCTCTTCAGTCTTATCATTAATGCATGGATGCATAACTTTTATTACTTGTCATTCTTATTCATGTTAATTCCTCTAGCATAAGCCCATAGAAATTCTATCATAATCATAGAAATATTTTGTTTCCATATGTCATGTCGTAAACATATCTTTTCACTTTTATTAATGCCATGAATGCACATGCATAGAAAAACTGAAAATCAATCGATCATGCAATAGTTTTTTCACTTGTTTCGGCTTAACACATCATAAATATGTAATCTCTATCGATTCCTACTTGTTTCATGTTGTGTAAATCAAAACATCCTAGCTTGCATGGATTCTAAGCAATAAAATAATGATGAACATAAATAAATATTTAAGCATGATGATTAAACATAGACAATATTTGAATAGAAATTAATTGCTTGCATCCTCGACAAATTCTGAAATTCCTAACAAATTCTGGATTTTGGACAGATTCTGGATTCTGAACAGATTCTGGATTCTAGACAGATTCTGGATTCTGAACAGATTCTGGATTCTAGACAGATTCTGGATTCTGAACAGATTCTGGATTCTGGACAGATTCTGGATTCTGCACAGAATTTCGTGATCAATCACGAAACCCCGTGTACCATCGAAAACCCGCGATTAAGCATAAAAATTTAACAATCTAATATGAAGAATATTCATTAAATAAAATAAACCCTAATTCCTATTTTATTTTTGTGTTATCTACGTTTCCAATTAATCTAAACATGATTTCTCCATACCTCTAGTCTTCGCGTAAAATTAACGTAATTTCTCTCCTTGATTCAATCCGAAGCTCTAATCCGAAATTCGATCGCGTCGTAAACTCCTCTCACGTTCTTCTTAAGCTTTCAAACCGAAAACTCTAGGGTTCCTCTTCTAATTCTCCTTCTCTAGAATTTTCTCTCTCTCTCTCTCTCTCTCTCTAAGGTTATTAGGTAATAAGAGTTACATAAATTTCTATAATTTAATCTCTATATTTATAATACTTTATGATTTCTTATTTTATTTTTAATTCTATTTAGAATGCTTTAAGGTTTCCTATTTAATATCTAACTATGTTTAGAATATTTTAAAGTTTCCTATTTAAGATCTAATTCTATTTAGAATGTTTTAAAGTTTCCTATTTAATATCAAATTCTATTTAGAGTACTTTAAAGTTTCCTATTTAAGGTCTAACTCTATTTAGAATTTCCTACATGGGTCTTCAGTGATTCTATGGGCCTTTAATTACTTAATGGGTCTTTAATTACTTAATGGGCCTTTAATTAGTTATTGGGTCTTTAATTACTTAATGGGTCTTTAGTTAATTTACCAACACATTTTAAAAGTCCATTAAACATTAATAAACGCACCTCAATTATTACCAACACATATTTAAGGGCTTTTAAGGTATGTTAATTAGATTAATTAATTATCATGAGTCATTATAAATAAAGTACGCATTACGTTCATGTGTAACAATTAATCACATCCATCAAATTAATCAAACTACTCATAATTACAAATCTAGCAAATAATTAAGGACTAAATGACAAAAAATCTCAATCGTTACATTCTTCCCTCCTTATTGAAAATTTCGTCATCGAAATTAGATCATACCTGAAGTAAAAAGGTGTGGATATTCCTTCCTCATATCATCCTCGCGCTCTTAACAAGATTTTTCTCGTGAGTGGTGCTTCCAATTAATCAAAACCAATGGAATCTTCTTATTACACAGTGTCCTCTCCTTTCTTTCTAGAATTGAAATTGGTTCCTCAATGATAGTCATGTCCTTCTCAATTTCTAATGGCTCCAAATCGATTACATGTGGAGAGTCCTTGATATACTTATTCAACATTGATATGTGAAAAACATTGTGCATCCCGGCTAACTTTGGTAGCAACTGAATCTGATAAGTCGTCTCTCCAATCCTCTTCAATATTTCAAAAGGCCCAACATACCTCGGACTTAGTTTTCCTCTCTTTCTAAATCTCATCACGCCCTTGATAGGTGAGATTTTAATAAAAACTAAATCTCCCTTAGCAAATTCTGCATCTCTCCTTTCTTTATCCGCGTAACTTTTCTGCTTGCTTTGAACCGTCTTCATACGTTCTCTAATTAGTTGCACTTGTGTCGCCGTGTCTTCAACAATCTGCGGTCTAAGTAGGTTTCTTACTCCAACCTCATTCCAGCATAACGGTGTTCTGCAGCTCCTTCCGTAAAGTGCTTCATATGGTGCCATTTGAATCATTGCTTGATAACTGTTGTTGTACGAAAACTCTGCTAATGCTAAGTGATCATCCCAACTTCCCTTAAAATCTAACGCGCATGCTCTTAACATGTCCTCTAAAATTTGATTCAACCTCTCAGTCTGACCATCTGTCTGAGGGTGAAAAGCTTAACTATACTCCAATCTTGATCCCATACCATCCTGAAAATTCTGCCACATACGTGAGGTAAACCTGGAATCTCTATCGGAAATAATACTCGCTGGCACTCCATGTAAACGTACAATTTCCCTTATATAGATATCTGCCAGTTGCATAGATGAAAAAGTAGTCCTGACTGGAATAAAGTGTGCTGATTTTGTCAGTCGGTCTACTACCACCCAAACCGAATCGTTCCTTCTCTTCATCCTCGGCAATCCCGTGATAAAATCCATACCAATGCTCTCCCATTTCCATCCTGGTACAGGTAACGGCTGCAATAATCCTGGTGGTTTCTTGTGCTCAACCTTCACTTGCTGACAAGGCATCTTGACACATAATCTGCAATCTCCTTCTTCATATCTGGCCACCAATAATTCCTCTTTATATCTTGGTACATCTTTGTACTTCCAGGGTGTATCGCGAATTTTGATCTGTGAGCATCATAGAGAAGTTGCTGCTTCATTTCCGCATCATCTGGTACGCAATATCATCCCTTGAATAATATTATTCCATCTCTACATGTTACTTCGGCATTGTTACTCTCCTTCAAACGAACTAGAACTGGATCTTCTAACTGCTTCCCTCTAATTGGATCCAATTGTACCGGCTTAATATCGATGTAGGATAACAAAGCCCTTGGTCTAAGTATCTTCTCTAGAACATTCCTACTCAGCACATCAGCTACTACATTAGCCTTCCCTGGGTGATACCTAATCTCAGGGTTAAAGTTTATCAGAGTCTCCATCCACCTCCTCTGTCTCAAGTTCAGATCCTTCTGCGTAAACAAGTACTTTAAACTCTGATGGTCCGTTGATACGATGAACTTCTCCCCGTAAAGGTAATGCTTCCATAACTTCAACACGAAAATAATTGCTGCGAGCTCTAAGTCATGTGTCGGGTAGTTCCTCTCATGATCTTTCAATTGCCTTGAAGCATAGGCGATAACTTTCTCATTCTGCATCAACACACTACCCAAACCCTTATTTGACGCATCTGTATAAATAAGAAAACCTCCACTACCTGATGGTGTCGTCAAAATTGGTGCGGTTGTCAACTTCTTTTTAGCTCTTGAAAACTCTGCTCGCATTCATCGGACCAAACAAATTTCGTCTTCTTCCTTGTCAAATTTGTAAGCAGTCCAAAAATCTTTGAAAAACCTTCTACAAATCTTCTATGATACCCTGCTAAACCAAGAAAACTTCTAATCTCGGTCACGCTCTTCGGTCGTACCCACTGAACAATCGCCTCGATCTTCGCAGGATCAACAGTGATTCCTTTCTCAGAAACCCGATGGCCTAGAAAAGCCACCTCCGTCATCAAAACTCACACTTGCTCAACTTGGCAAAAAGTTGGTGCTCCAAAAAGTGTCCGAAGCACTATCCGTAGGTGAGTAGCATGCTCTTCCTCTGATTTTTAGTGGACTAAAATGTCGTCCACAAAGACTACTACAAATTGGTCCGAAAAGGGTTTGAACACCCTATTCATCAAGTCCATAAATACTGCAGGTGCATTCGTCATACCAAAAGGCATTACTAAAAACTCGAACTGTCCATACCTTGTATTAAAAGCCGTCTTTTATATGTCCTCTTCTCGTACTCGCACCTGATCGTAACCAAACCTTAAATTAATCTTCGAAAAGCATCGAGCACCTCCTAACTGGTCAAACAAATCATTAATCCTCAGTAACGGGTATTTATTCTTCACTGTCACTTGATTTAACTGTCTATAATCGATGCACAGTCTCATTGAGCTATCCTTCTTCTTCACAAATAAAATCGGGGCTCCCCATGGTGAGTGACTCAAGCATATAAAACCTTTCCCTTGTAACTCTTTCAGTTGCTTCTTCAACTCAGACATCTCAAATCACATATGGTGTCTTTGAAATGGGTCTGATACTAGGTCTCGCTTAAATCGATTAAAACTCCACTTCTCTAGCAATCGGTAAACTAGGAAGTTCCTCGGAAATACATCAAGCCAAACTCCCTAACTATAGAGTATCTTGAAGATCGGCACTCTTCTCATCTAAATTAGTCATCGCACATAATGTTGGCACAGTTCCTTTTCTCAAGCCCTTGAATTTAAAAATCGATCCGTCGCTTTTCACAAAGATCGCCTTTTTCTTGTAACAATCCAAAACAGCTTGTGACTCAGCTAACCAATCCATCCCAAGAATAACGTCAAAATCTTCAAAGTCTAAAACAATCAAATCGACCTTCAAGTCGTTTTCTCCAATTCGAATAACGCAATCTGGGTAGTACCGATCAGCAATGCTGGTTTTTCCCAAAGGTGTTGCGACAACCAAGGTAAAGCTCATTATGCTACGTTCCCTCTCCAATCGTGGCGTGAAACCCAAAGAAACAAATGAATGTGAAGCTCCTGAATCGATAAGTACGTGAGCGAAACATCCGTCAATCAACAAAGGGCCTAAAACAAAGACACATTCATCATTGCTAAGCGATCTTAATTAAGAAAATTTCTAACTTTAAATTTCTCTTGAATTCTTAAGTGTCTTGATTAACGTCTCATATTTGCATGATTTATAAAGCTAAGGTAGATAAATATGCACATTAAATATAACAATTCGAATAGCTCTTATATGCAATAAAAGGAAGATAAACTATCTAAAACATACCGTGAATCACATCATCAGAGGCTCTAACATCCATCTCAGATAAGGTATAAACTCGTCCATGAGTCATTATCGTCATTGGTGCTTTCTAATTCTTCATCGGCTCTTTGCAATCCGCCGCTCTATGTCCTTCTTTCCCGCAGTTATAACATGGGGTCGTTTCTCGTAAACATTTACCATAGTGTTGTTTCCCGCATGTGTTGCACGTCGGTTTCGACTTCATCATCGTATGAGTTGTCATAGCTATTAGCTGTCCCTGCTGCTGAATCTGTTGGGGTTTACCATATGGGGTAAGCTTCCTCCCCTGTTGATTGTTGTGCCTGCCCATGACCCGATCTCATCCATTAAACTGATTGCTACTGAGTCAATTGACCAAAATTCTTCCCTTGATTTGTCTGGCTAACATCTCTCTCTACAGCATAACATCTACCCAATAAATCTCTGAAGGTAGTACTCCTATGCCCCACTACAAGAGACCTGATATGTGGCCTAAGTCCTTGCTCAAACTTCCTAATACGGAAGGTCTCATCAGCTATCATGTTTGGCACAAATCTTCCAAGCTCAGTAAATGCCCTATCGTAGGCATCGATTGTCATGTTCCCTTGTTCTAACTTCAAAAATTCAGTAATCTTACCCTCACGAACACTCTGCGGATAATATTTATCATTAAAGGTTCTCACAAATTCTGCCCAAGTCCAAACATGTTCTAGGCTTGCTGCAATTGTAGTATCGTTGACTTGACTCTACCAGTGGTCTGCGGCGTCTTCCAATTTGAAAGTTACTAGTCTTACCTTACTAGCATCGGGGCACTGCATTATCCCAAATATTTTTTCTAAGTGCTTAATCCACCTTTATGCCTTCATAACATCGCCAGTTCCATTGAAAGTCCTAGGATGGTTCTTTCTAAACTCATCCACATCCGATCTACCCAGGTGCTCTCATTTGCATTGATCGCCTCTAAATAAAGACATCTGCTAACCTATCACCTTGTCTCTGAAAATTGGCCATCTGAAATCAATACCATTCCTACATTAGTTTCAATCTCCCCAAATTTAGATTGCAAAACTTTGCTCTGATACCAACTATCACGTCTCCAATTTCACACACCGGATCAATGCGCTCACTTGAAGACATCACACTGCGTCACATATCCATGATCTTAAATAAATCAATTAATCAATAAAGATCCGCATATAACGCAACGGAAAAAAAATAACTATTAGAAGTGCATGCATAAATTTTCTTTTTATATCATCATGAGAACAATACTAAATTATGAGATAACAACCTATTATACCATATTGTATGCTTACTCCTTAAATTAAATAAAACTGAAATCAAGCATAATCCATTATTAACATGAACTTGTTCATAAAAATAATCTGAAATAAATATCTTAAGATCTTTCCTAATGCATGAAGAAAAACCTATAAACTAAGCTTCAAATCCTTCTTTACTCAAATATGGATTTCCATCAATCATTAACGCATCTACTTTATCCTCTCCATGTATAGTTGTACTCCCTGGAATCCCAAACAATGGGTCAGTTTATCAAGTAAACTGGTATGAACCAGACATGATAAGACTAATAGAAAAGGTCCATAACTCAAAGCATCTCATAAAATCAAACAATAACAGAAATATAACATGTGACATAAAGAATAAGTAAAGCAATAGAATAAAACTGAAACATAACATTAAATCTAAATAAACATTATGGCTTGGGTCTCTACCCTAATTTTATGTGTGACTATTTTTAATTGTGCATTTAATGCTTATGAATCGGCATACATAATAGACATGATTATCTCTTTCTTAATCATTATTCTAATATTCTCTGATCCTTCGATTAGTATCTACATTAACCTTCACATAACTTCTCTTCAGTTAAGTAGTAAGCTTAAAATTAAAGACCTTCTCAATCTCTTCAGTCTTATCATTAATGCATGGATTTATAACTTTTATTACTTGTCATTCTTATTCATGTTAATTCCTCTAGCATAAGCCCATAAGAATTCTATCATAATCATACAAATATTTTGTTTTCATGTGTCATGTTGTAAACGGATCTTTTCACTTTTATGAATGTCATGAATGTACATGCATAGAAAAACTAAAAATCAATCGATCATGCAATAGTTTTTTCACTTGTTTAAGCTTAACACATCATAAATATGTAATCTCTATCGATTCCTACTTGTTTCATTTTGTGTAAATCAAACATCTTAGCTTGCATGGATTCTAAGCAATAAAATAATGATGAACATAAATAAGCATTTAAGCATGATGATTAAACATAGACAATATTTGAATAGAAATTCATTGCTTGCATCCTAGACAAATTCTGAAATTCCTAACAAATTTTGAATTTTGGACAGATTCTGGATTCCAAACAGATTCTGGATGTTCTGGATTCTAGGCGATTATGGATTACGAGCAGTTGGATTCTACGATTACGGATTACGAGCAGTTCGGATTCTGAGCAGTTACGGATTACGAGCAATTCTAGATTCTAAAAGCATTAGGATTACATGCAATTCCGTGATCAATCACGAAACCCTGTGTACCATCGAAAACCCTCGATTAAGCATAAAAATTTAACAATCTAATATGAAGAATATTCATTAAATGAAATAAACCCTAATTCCTATTTTATTTTTGTGTTATCTACGTTTTCGATTAATCTCAACATGATTTCTCCATACCTCTAATCTTTGCGTAAAATTGACGTAATTCCTCTCCTTGATTCAATCCGAAATTCGATCACGTCGTAAACTCCTCTCACGTTCTTCTTAAGCCTTCAAACCGAAAACTCTAGGATTCCTCTTCTAATTCTCCGTCTCTCTTTCTCTCTCTCTCTCTCTCTCTCTCTCTCTCTCTCTCTAAGGTTATTAGGTAATAAGAGTTATATAAAATTCTGTAATTTAATCTCTATATTTATAATACTTTATGATTTCTTATTTTATTTTTAATCTATTTAGAATGCTTTAAGGTTCCTATTTAATATCTAACTCTATTTAGAATACTTTAAAGTTTCCTATTTAAGATCTAATTCTATTTAGAATGTTTTAAGGTTTCCTATTTAATATCAAATTCTATTTAGAGTACTTCAAAGTTTCCTATTTAAGGTCTAACTCTATTTAGAATTTCCTACATGGGTCTTCAGTGATTTTATAGGCCTTTAATTACTTAATGAGTCTTTAATTAGTTATTGGGTCTTTAGTTAATTTACTAACACATTTTAAAAGTCCATTAAACATTAATAAGCGCACCCCAATTATTACCAACACATCTTTAAGGGCTTTTAGGATATGTTAATTAGATTAATTAATTATCATGAGTCATTATAAAATAAAGTACGCATTACATTCATGTGTAACAATTAATCACATCCGTCAAATTAATCAAACTACTTATAATTACAAATCTAGCAAATAATTAAGGACTAAATGACGAAAAATCTCAGTCGTTACAAAATATTACACACAATTTGATATCAGTCAGTTGGGAGTTAAGAGTATTTACTAGGGCAAAAGTTGAAGCCATTGAAAATGTCAATATTTCTAAGTGATTGAAAGGCAGTTTAGGGCATTAAAAAGTAGCCAAGATGAAAACATTTCTAATGACGAGGGAATGAATCTGACTGATTTATGTTCAATAGATATGCTATTTTATAATTTATTGGATTTTGACTTTTGGGCTTTGATTATTTATTTATATATTTTTTTTGGTGGGCAGTGGGCATGGCAGTTTCTCTAATGACCCAAAGCTGAATAGTGTGGTTGGGCATTTTCTTCATTCATCTTTTCTTGTACCTTGTCATGGCTGGTATGTTCTTATTCTTACTCTGTTTATGATGTTTGCGTTTGGAAAGATAGAGGGAGCTTGGTACTAAGGAGCAGCTCGATGATCGGGCACCCAATACATAATCGGGTGCCATATAAAGGAGCAGCTATTGTGAAAATAACAACAACAACAACAATAATAATATATATATATATATATATATATATATATATATATATATATATATATATATATCAATCAGTACGGTCAATGGTGTCAACTGTGTGGAAAATGAACGGTAAAACCAAATGTTGTTTTTTCGTTCATTTTTCGTGCAGTTGACTCTATTGACCACACGGTTTTATAATGCTTTTTTTTTCTACAATAGGTATGATCATTGAGCTGCTGCTTCATATGGCACCCGATCATGTGATTGGGTGCTACGCGGCAGCAAACTGATGTTGTTTATATGACCAGAATATTTTGCTCACTCTACCTGTTTTCCTGTAATTTTTAGTTTCTACATTCATGCTCTGTATCTTATTCCATTTTCAGTAATCAACTGAGTGGCCTTGATGCTGAAGAAGAGCTGATCTCTACTGATTAATTTTTCTTAATGTAAATATGACAGACACTCATGTTTCGTTATTTTGTACTTGTATGTAAAATATAACGGACAGGATGTTGCTCGATCTCTTCCTATTTCTGGTCACAACTAACCAAAAATCCAATCACGACTTCTGTCACCTCGGTGGGGGATTGGCTTCGTCATGGTCTCGCTCGGGTTCCTAGGTGAGTTTTTCGGGGGGTTCTTTGTTTGGGTAATTTCTTACTACCCACCAAGGTATGTCCTCTTCTTTTTATTTTATTAAATAGATTTGTTATCGTCTCAAAAAAAAAAAAAAAAACCTTGAGGTTGTAGTTTCAATATTAACTTACCCATAAAAGATTAAAAAAAAAAAGGGAAAAATGATGTGGAAATAAAATCTTCCCTGCCAATGATGGCTAGGGATTTACTTCCTTAAATATTGATCTCTGTGTATGATTTATTGCCACCACCATGTTTGGAAATAACCTTTTACTTGCTTCTCCTATATATTCTGTTGTAAAATATCACTTGTTTTACTTCACCAACTGTATAACTGAAGGAAATTTCTCGAAAATGTTATCAATGCCATGGAAATCTAGATTTGGAATATGAGATCTAATTGCTATATCTGCTCAAGTTGGAATGCTCCAATGGAAGTTGACTCAATTTTCAGCAAATTTAGAATGGGTTGACATCTTGGAAAGCTTATGGGATTAAGCTATTTACAATTATTATAAATTTATAATGGACATAGCTCTCTCTTCTTTGTGAGCACCAGTCCTTGTGGCTGCTGCATTTTTCTTATTCCTGTGTTTTATGTTCCTATTTAGAATGTTGACTGGACTACTGAAATGTATAGTTCTTTAGATCATATTGAACGCCATCAAGTGAAAAAAAAATCCCTAACAAAAAAAGCTCTAGTATTTTTTTCCCCCATTTGCACATTCCATATTATGGGGTGAATTTTTTTCCTTCCATTGATGATTAAATCCATGTTCTTACTATTCAGACTATGGCGAGGCATAAGTTGTCCTCATTCCAGTCTCTAGTTCTTCATCTCTCAGATCATTTCGCAAAGAATCTCATTAAGTCTGCCATATGCTAGATTTCTTATATATTGATTGAATTGGTTTTTTTTTGTACTTTTTTCTCTCTACAGGATGCAGCTAGATACAGGGATGAACTAAAGCTTGTGTCTCCACACTCCTTAAATGTTCAAGCGATGCCACAACCCTTGTAAGCTAGACCCATCATTTTCCTTCTAAGTTGTACATGCATTTATGCTTTAACATTTTATTCCCATGATTTTGTTCCACCAACCTCAAATTTCTTTCAATTGGATTTTTTAGGAATAAGTTTTGATTATTTTTCACGATTATTTTTTTTCTGATGGGTAAAAAGTTGGGATTGAACTTGTGACCTCGAGGTTGCAACATTGTTCCATTCTGTATCATAACCAAATTCTTTTAATAAGCAAGCATCGTTTCCCCCAATTTTGTGAAATGTGTACCATTTCAGCAATAGCATATTTTGATTTCTTCGTAATATGAAACTAATGATAGGATTGAAAGTATCATAGAAGAATCAGTATATTAAAGCATCAGATACAATACCGATAAACTGCATCTAGGTAAGTAAATAGGTTATGAACCATACAAGTGGCATTTAGACAAAAAAAAAGGGAATAAAAGAAAGAAAAGAAAAGGATATGTTGAGTTATTTCCACTATACAAATGTTATTATCCCCTACCAATGTGCATGATAGTGCATTTCTTATGGGTGGATTGCCCCTGTTACAAGAGTTAATACATAGAGTGAGAGCTAAGTGCATCATTCATGAAAAAGTCATGCTTATTGATAACCTATATATGTGCCAATGTTTCTGGAACTTGCACCATCTGGACAAGTGAACAAAATCAATTCAAGTGTCAATGTATTTGAGAGATGGGTTATTAGGTTTCTCTTCATTTTTGTTTTTGCATAACCTGGGTGTTCGGGCCTCTTAGAGCACCCGACTACCCGACTAATCCCAGGGGCATATGTGGGCCCCAACTTAGCAACTGCCAGGTCAGCACGGGATATAAATCCCTAGGGTGGCCTCAAGGATGGGATTCGAACTCGGTCTTCTGCTTCCTGAGGCGGGTGCCTGGCCATCACACCTAACCCCTTGAAGTTGGGTTATTAAGTTTCTATTTCATTGTTTTCATCCTTTTGGAAATGTAACCAAGAATTACTGCCAAGAAACAACTTAATTATCTCAAGTGAATTTTCAAATTGATGTTTCAGGGGATCATGGTGCAAGTTCGGAGCATATTTATTGAGGGACGGAACCAACCTTCAGAAGGGCAGTATTTTTTTGCATACAGAATAAGAATAACGAATAACTCAGAGCGCTCCATCCAACTCCTCAGAAGGCCAATCATAACTGATGCCAATGGGAAGACAGAATTTCTGGTTAGCTTTTTTTTCTTTATTGCCATTACCCATCATCGCCGATTTTTCATTTGTTTTGTAAATTATAAATTTACCTTTACTGTTGTGTTATATTTCATGAGCTTGTAATGCAAATATTGTTTACTTTGATTTTTTCTCTGGTAGGGGAGTTGGTGTCATAAGAGAATAACCAGTTAGACTCTCAAAGACTGGTTTTGAGTATTCCTCTGCCTGCCCATTGACCACTTCTAGTGCGAGGATGGTAAGTTGAGAAAACTGTTTTTCTTTTGTTATGGAAAATTCGATTTTACTCATGACCATGCATTCACCTTGTTTCTTAAAGGACTGCTCTTTGACCCAATGATAATGTAAATCTCATAAGGTCAAATTCGACGGCTGAGATTAGTTCTAGTCTATATAATTTCTCTTTAGAACTGTAGTCAACTTTTTTAGTATAAGGTGTAAATATGAAGATGAGGTTTTGTTCGCTTTTTATCATTCTAATCAATGAGCTGGTGTGAATCTCCGTTTACGTAGCGTGAACCACCTAAATTTTGAATTGTAGTTTGTGGTTGTTCTTTAATTGCTATTTTTCCTCTATTTTTCACATCCCAAGGCAGTGCATTCTTAAAGTTGTTTGTCTATTACTAACTGACTGGATTTTGTAACAGAATCTAGCACTTTTTTTTTTATATGTTCATCTTGGTTTCAATCTGTTTTATCTTTTGTATGAAAGTTTGATATTTCCTAAAGCTTCTGTTGCAAATGTAGGAAGGTGATATCGAGATGAAGCACATCAACAAAATTGGCTCGTCAACTGTCAACTTTGCTATTGCCCCGTTATCCCTTTCGATAATTGGAGATGACACTGAAGGCATCTAGAGAGAGAGGAAAGATGGTGGAAAGAAAATGGTAACATGCACCATCTTTTATAAAGGAAAAGAGTAGTGCAAGTCAGCTTCCTTTCGGTGAAATCATATAGTTAAAAGATAGAGAGATTGATTATTGTACGATTACCTGTCGCTTTTGTTCATGATGTTGTTGTATCATTTGTGTTTCCTAAACTCTAGATGTTGAAATATTATGTATTTATTAGGTTGAGTATCAGAAATTTGACATATGGTTGGCTGCATTTCTTTGGTGAAAATTTGACATATGGTTGCACATACTTTTGAAGTTGGCTGCATTTCTTTGGTAAAAACCGAATTCAGCAACTTAGATGAAATGAACTTCAGGTAAAAAAATGGGAGGTGGGGCAATTCAGAAAAAATAAAACAATAAAAAGCCTATGCCGACGGCTGGAGCCGTCGGTGTAGGATTTAAAATACCTATGCCGACGGCCCTAGTAGTCGGTGTAGGCTCATTTTTTTTTTTAAATTTATTTTTTTTAAAAACGCCTACGCCAACGGCTGCCGTCGGCGTAGAGTGTTTTAGTTATGTCGACGGCTGCCAATCGTCGGCGTAGATATCCGCCGACGGGATTATCACCGGCTGGCAGCTGTCGGTGTAGCATTTTCAGCCGTCGGCGATTATTTTTACCGACGGCTAGTGTAGTCTACGCCGACAACTTCCAGCCGTGGGTGTAGGTGTCCTTTTTTGTAGTATATGTTATCATTTACTTTAGTGGCATGGATTTAGGAAGGATATAATTATCTGATTTCCTGTTCGAATTGATGCAGCATAAGACCATTGATAGCATGCTTGAACGAGGTGAAAAGCTGGACAGTTTAGTTGAGAAGAGTTCAGATCTGAGTGCAGCCTCCCAGGTAAATGTACAGTGAAGCCGGGTTTTCCCATCTAGGCATCTGCTATTCCATGCATGCCTTTGACTCATGCATGTATACATGCCCCAGCACATGTGAAATTGCACTTACATTTTTCTCCCCTTCTAAATTGCCACATAAGCACACTTTTCAAACATAAAATTTTACGTTTTTTTCTTGTTTTTAAAATTATTTTTATGCTTCCAATATAGCATATCTATTTATCTGACTGTACTTCAAAAGGTTAAAATAGAGTTTACTGGATATATGCATATATGATATCTATTTGTTCTGAGTCCTTCCCTAAAAAAAAAAGATGACTATTCAAAGGGACAGGTTGTAGAATTGATTCATCATGATTTTGACTGGTCACACTTTTGGAAGATGTCTATTTCTTGAAATCTATTGACTATATTTTTTTTTTCCTGTAGAGTTTACTTGAAGGCTATATAAGCAAGGAGATGGTATATTCTGTATGTACTGTAAGAGTGTGGTAAGTTCATGAACCTGTTATGAATAATATGCATGCATGGGCATTTTTGCATGGAGGAGTTACACTGACTCTTTTGTGAACAGATTAGCCCCTCAGTTTGAAGCTCATGCTTGATGGGTTAGAAAATTAGTCCAAAAACTAAGCACCAGCCACAGGCTCAAATAATAGTGAAAAGTCATAAATCAAGGTGGAATGCTAAGCTAGATGTAATTGCCATTGAAGAAAATTTTTGTTGCCCATTAACTTCTTTTTACGTAGTAAGATGCAGATAGTTCAAAATGAAGATGAAAATTGTCATCGATCTGTCCAAGATATTTTGTAGAGTAGCAATATTTTGTTTCATATTTTGTACAACGAACTATGAGAATCTATAACATTGTTTCCCATCTATAGATAGTCTATGTTTGATTTCTCACTTATCATTAGTGTAAAATTGAAATTTTGTGTATTTTCTATAAGTCAATGTGTTTTATCAAATGTATTATCAGGATCATGTACTTTTTCTGCACTCATTTTTGATTCATAGGTTTAATTACATTTTCAGTTTTGGACCCCGACCTGTTATCCACTTTTGGACCTAACCTGGATCTATTAAAAAAATGATATACCTATTTATTGTATAGCAAACAGGTACCAGGTTGGGTTCGGGTATGGTTTGGGCTAACTTGAATACAACCTATTTATATAACATGTCAATATTTTTAACCAGTCTATTAGATGGAGACTCCTCAGATGAAAGTCATCAATATCTCAGTTTAATGATGTTCTCCTTTTGATTTCAGGCGAAGCTTTCCGATTTGAAGCTTACCTCAAACGGATCACTAAGGGACAGGAAGACTTGGCAAGAAAGGCGAAGCAAATTTAATTTTTTCTTCTTTTATTTTGAAAATGGATCATGAGGTCCTTAGATTGTTAACTTTCTTTCTTTTTTTCTTCTTTTTGTTTGAATAAAAGGATTGGGCATATAGAGTTTAAAATGTTTGGCTGATTTGAAATGTTGGATCATAGGTTGAGGTGCAACCTTTTGTTTGAATAAAAGAATTGGGCATCTATTTTTTTTATTAATGGCATTGAATGATTTGCATTTGAGTTGAATGGATGTGTTTAAATATGGTATTAATAGTTTTTTTTATATAATTTTTTTTAAAACATTAAAAAAAATATTTAAAAACTTACATTAAAAAAAAAAAACATTAAAAAAAAAGCATTAAAAAAATATTATTTAAAAAAAAATTACATTAAAAATCATCGACGTAATTTTTATTTTTTTTTAAATGATATGTAAAAAAAAATTGCATAAAAAATTGCTGCCAAAGCTGTGGTGTTTTTTCTATGACCGTTAAGAGCAGTCGTTGTTGAAGTTCATAAACCACTATCTTGTACAGTAATAAAAAAAAATCACTGTTTTGCTTACAATTGGTTAGGGTTGTGGCTTTTTGGAAAAAAATCACTGTCAAAGACAATTATTTTTTTAAAAATTAATTGTTTAAGGTAGTGATTTTTTTGACTTTTCACGTAGTCATGGCATAATTATAGATCACACTTCAATGGTGTGAGAATAAAAGTTTAATTTTAATGGTTTAATTTCCTATTTTGTTTAAATTTCGGCGAGGGGCCATTATCCCTTTGTCACTAAAATGGTGTTTAAATGATCTTACACCATCAAAATGAGACTTTATCTCACAGTGTGATTTATCAATGCCATGTGACACATCTGTTATCAATCGAAACTATCCACTTGACAATCTATTATTGGAACATACCTATAATATCAGATTAATCCGATGTGAATGAATTTTAATATCAGCAATTAAAATAAAAAATCACTGTTGATATTATAGTCCACAAATCGGATGGTTTAAATATCCTCGAAACACTATTTTTGAGCATGTTACACTTCAATCTCAATCACTTTGACAATACAGAACACCCATACCTTAAAAACATTGATGATGGTGTAAGATCAGTTAAACACCATCTTCGTGTTTAAATGACAGCCGGGAGAGACCCACCAAGGGTTGGCGCAATTGATAGGGGATTTTGGTTTGTTACCAATAGATCATGGGATTGAGTGTTGGCGTCTCCCTTCTACGATAACAGGATGCCCCGATGGGTATGTACATCGTGAAATACTCATTAATTGGTGGGGATGAGGGCATTCCTTAGAGATTAGTCCAAGCATAAGCTTGAAATTACCCTGAGTTATCAAAATAAACAAAAAAATTGAGGAGAGTCGGATCCTTTTTTAAAAACTACTTATCTGAGCTTTTCCACTCTAAACTTATTCTTCTTCCTATACTCTTATACTTTATATTGTATGCAGATTAAGTTATATTGAAAATGCTTCAATGTTAGAGATTCCAGTGATACTATGGAACTATGCTTCAAGCAGAAAAATTCCAATCAAGTAAATCGAATTTCTTGATGAGCCATATTTATGGGAGGATTAAGTTACACAAAAGCACATTTTGTGGTGGTTGATAGAGAATTTAGAATATGCAAGATGGATGAAGTTAAAACTGATCAAAATTTCAGTTATTAATTTTTATTTTTATTTTGTATAATATGGGTATTCAGGCCTCTTAGAGTACCCACCTAATCCTAGGGGCACATGCGCATCCCAAATTCAGCACATGCCGAGTTAGAACAGGGTATAAATCTCTAGAGTGGTCTCAAGGGAGGGAGAGGATTTGAATTCATGTATCCTGCTTTTGGAAGCAGGTACCTGGCCAGCTCACCTAACCCCGATTAAAATTCAGTTATTAATTAAATTAAGTTTGATTGTTGACCACATATATCTCGAGGCTAATCGAGAATATTTATGAATGAATGATGTGTATCTTTTGTTTTAGGCAAAATCATATTAATTAGGATTTTTAAATATTCAAATAAATATTTTAAGAAATATTTTGAATTTTAAAGATCTAATTGATTGTATTCAACTCTATTTAAAGAGTCTTTTATCCTTAATTAATACAATCAATTAAGATCTCACTAGATCTTTAAAATTTTAAATACTTTCTAAAATGTTTATCTGAATTAATTTGATTTTGTATAATTAATATTTAGAAATCCTAATTAATATGATTTTGCCTAAAACAAAATATGATATATATCTTTCATTCACTCCTAAATATTCTCTATGAGGCATCACAATTAGACTGTGATGTCTTACTCTCCGTGTTTCACCCTATTGATTATGAAACAAACTCAGTCTCAAAGAGACCACCATCGAGAGTCAAGGATCGCAAGGAAACCCACTGGTCTCAAGTCAGAAAGAAGTTAATATATATATATATATATATATATATATATATATATATGAGGCCCGGGATATGCCCTAATATAGAGAAATCTCTACATTCACTATCGTTCGGCCATAATGTGGCATCCATTATGATGATCAAGTGTCACAGCAACTTAGGCAAGGTCGATCATATCCCATTTAAAAAAAGAAAATTTATTTTTATGACTTTTTCACTGTTAAAAGTATGGTCAAAGTTAGGGAAAGTCAATGCACCAAATTTTTAGGGTGTTATCTTATGTTTGATTCATCAAACGAAGGGCAAAATGTTTAAAAATTAATATATTTTTTTAAATCATATGTCCCATGATTGCTCAATCCAAAATGGGATTTTTTTGGGCTGATCATATCACGTGACATGATATATATATATATATATATATATATAAGGAGCCGGTTCCGTCCTCCATGGGAGGA
Organism: Chloranthus sessilifolius; assembly: GCA_021018995.1. Classification (NCBI taxonomy): domain Eukaryota; kingdom Viridiplantae; phylum Streptophyta; class Magnoliopsida; order Chloranthales; family Chloranthaceae; genus Chloranthus; species Chloranthus sessilifolius. The sequence goes on along the minus strand of CM037590.1, from coordinate 130,448,803 downwards.
CGGTCACTGTCCTCCAAGGTCTACGTTGAGGTACACATGGCACCCAAAACACTCTTTGATTGTTACTTGAAGCATGGGCGGATGATTTAGATCAATTTTAGAAAAAGAAATTTAAAAAAAAAAAAAAATTTAACATAAGTCAATGTTTAACTAGTTTCACTAGTCTACATTTCACATTTCAAAAAATACATTGTAGAGATGAGTTTTAAAATTTATTTTTATTTTTTAAATGATCTAAACAATGCACCCGAAATCCATGTGCCATTGAAATAATATTTTTGATGTCTGATAGATGAAAATATACCTTTGTGTGTAAAATGCGCGGTGGTAATAGTCTCAAGTTGAAAGAAGTTATTAGCTTAATTTTCAAAAAAAATAAAGAAGTTATACGCTCGGGCGCAGGCGCAGCGCAAATGCTACACCCACACAACTCATGTGGAGAGGCTTAACCCACCCACGTTGGTTAAAAGCGATTCATAAAAAGTAGGAAAAAAAAAAAAGAACTTAAAAAGGAAAAAAAAAGGAAGCAACTCCTGCTGTTTTCTCGTTTTCTCTTCTCCGCGTATATTTTCTCTCTCTAAAAAACGCTATCTCTATGCGTTCTCTCTCTCAAACAATATTCTCTTAGAAGTGTGCATCCTCTCTCTCTCTATCTAACTCCACACACTTTCTTTTTACCTCTTTCACACTCTCCTTCACTCTCTTCCCCTTTGGAGCGTAGTCAGAAATTTTTGTTAGTGGAGGTTACAAATGATAATTATAATGTTAGTAGTTATTTTATCACCGATTTAAGAACTTTTACATCATAAATTTGAGAATTTATATATAAAAGAAGATTGTATGAAACACATACTTGATAAACACTCACAGTTAAATGGGGGCTTCAGCTACCCCTAATACCCTTCCATTCTCCCCGAGCTCCACTCCAAATCATTTAGGGTTATAAACTTTGATTGATATTTACATATTGCATAATTTTAATGATGCTTTTCCAAAAATAAATGTATCTTCTTTTGTGAGAATTTGATTGAACATATACCCTATACTGCTAAGCAGTATGACTTGATCTAAATATCAGTTTAGGGTGGGGTTTAAAATGTAAATGAATTCAAATGTCAAAAAAAACCCTAAACTTCTAAACAAATCAGTTAGGGTTATAAACTTATGCAAGAACTAAACTTATACAAATCAGTAAGGTTGTGTATGGCATAGTTTTCTACTAGCCCCTATTATAGTAGAGTTCACCTACTTTAACAGGTTCTCATCCTCTTCGATAACATCATGCTACATGCTTTAACAAGTACCCCTTCTCCTTGATAACTCTTTGCATAGCAAGATTTTATACAAGATTTACCTATTCAACAGTTCTACCCTCCTCTCTACTCACTTTTTATCATAGCAGATTTTATTTGCACTGGTAGGGAATTAGTAGAGAGCACAAAGGTTGCTACTAGAGCAGGTAAATCCTCATTTACAGAGTGTTAGAGAAGAGAATGAGAACCAACTAAAACAGGTGAATTATGTTGTGACAGGGGCTAGCAAAAAGTTATGCCATAGCCTAAGAGAGTTGGGTAAGTTTTTGAACCTATTTATCTTATTTTTCGTTCTTTTTATTTATTTTTTCTAATAATTTTTTAAACCCTACACCAGACCTTTAGGGTTTAGAGAGGAGAGAGAAGGACTATACGCTCGGACGTGGCACTCAGCGGTACGACCAGCCTCCTAATCTTGAACCGTAGCAATATCGAAACCCCAAAGTAATCGTAGTTACTTTTCTATAATTTCCAAAAAACACTTTCCCAACCCACGATTTTACAATACCATTTACCGGAAACCATGTGGACTGGAAATGTTGGATCTTTTGATCCGAACACCAAAATATTTGTCTAGGATCTAGGCATATGATCAATCAAAATAATAAATTAACAATCCACAAATTAAAATATATGTGTACCTTATTGAGAAGATCATGACCGTTGATTCCAATCGACGCGAGATATACAATCCGAAGCTTTTCCTTACGAAGAAGATGAAGGTGAATCTACCCGCCTCTCTTGCTACACTCTCTTGATGTGAAGATGCTAAAGGCTTGTGTGTAGTGAGCAGGGACGTCCATCAATATATATAATGAAGAGTCATCTCCTGCCTATTATACTATCCATTAAGGTATTCTAATAGGAATAAGAATCACATGCAAATCAGAAAACCTAAAAATTTTCACTACTTTCCTATAATGTCATTTGTTATTTCAAACAGCCATAATCCAGGGTTTTATTAAAAACCTAATGCGTGTGGGCCACACGAAAAACTAGAATTTTGAGTTCCCATAATAAATTCCAAAACTCATGGTCTCTCTCCTCTCTAAACTTTAAAGGTCGGGTTTAGGGTTTAAAAAATTATTAGAAAAAATAAATAAAAAGAATGAAAAATAAAAACGATCGGTTCAAAAACTTGCCCAATTCTCTTAATTACTAAAAAACCTAAACGTTTTGGAGAAGATATTTAGATCTTGCATAATTTTATAACCCTAACTGATTTGTTTAGCAATTTAGGGTTTTTTAATATTTGAATCCATTTACATTTTAAACCCCGCCCTAAACTGATATTTAGATCAAGTTATACTGTTTAGCCGTTTAGGATATATGTTCAATCAAATTCCCCAAAAAGAAGATACATTTATCATTCCTTATTAACTTAATTCCTATGATAAGATCACCTTTCCACATATCCTTTATTTTAAAATTGGAAGACAGAAATGATTTGATCTTTTATAATGCAATCTAAATAAGTACCAAATATGAGCGTGTTGTCTATATTAAACACATATGATAACACCAGTTTTGTGACGTATCATGTAGGTTCCATGAAAAAACAAGATGAATGAATGATTGTATTAGCACTGAAAAGAACATACATATTTAAAATAACTCATTCCTATATGTCTACTAAACTGAGAGAATGAGATATATTCTCATAATGAATCTACGAACTAATGAAGTTGGAGTATGATATAGGAACAACTCATGATACATTAACCTATTTTAGTGTGAAAGATAGGTTGCTTCCTATGAAACAATAGACTCTATTAGAGCACTCAAGAAACTGAAATAAAGCACATGATCATAAATGTATTGTTGGCTTTTAAAAACAGTAAGATAATATAAATTATAATGTGTATTAGATTTGATTTGTTGGATAAGATCCTTATTCAAGACTATAGGTCAATAAGCACCACAGATAAATTTTAATATGCTTACACAAAATGAAGGTTCAAGTCTTTTAGGTACTTTCATTTATATGTTATAATTTTATATATGTCTGAAATATATTAAAGTATACTTTTTAAATAGTGAAAGATAGTTGTATATTTCAAGAGAGTTTTAAATAACCCTACCTCTTTTTATCTAAAACATCACAAGTCCATGATTCATCCTAGACAGATTAGCTTGGAAGGGTGTAGTAAAAGATACACTATTGCAAAACAACGGATCATATCCTGATACAAATCATAAAAACATTTATGGTGTGAAATGATTTTTTCTAGAAGTGGTTTCTAGACTAGGGGTTCTCAAAAACATCTATCATGCGTGTGTTATGATCTTAAAGTGGATTTTATCTTACCGCTTTGGAGGATACGTGTTGGATGAATAAGTTTCTTTCTAGTATCTCTTTTACCGAAAAGATGTTTAAAAGGTTGTCTATTTTCTTACTGTTCAGAGTTCTATTTTATGGGAGAAAACACTAATGTGAACTAATGAGTCTAGACTTAAATTGTATTTTTTGTAGTGATTTAAATCAAAATGGGTGAATAAAGTTTAGATAAAACGTTTATCATTAAGTTCGGCCCTTGATTTAATCTCTTTTATTTTCGCTTCCATCCTTCTTATTTCCTATAACCATCCATATGGACAACAACATTTCAATACTACCTCCCATTTAAACACAACATGAATGCATAAATGAGTGAGATAAATATAAAGAAATGTACCAATAATTCGATTAGATGCAACATTTGTTTTCTTGAATGTTACTTACAACCAACTAGAATCAACTTACATTCACTACCACATATATCAAGTTATCCTTGGAAGTTTTATAGTAATAACTACACGAAATAAAATTTCAATATGTTAAATATATAAAATAGGGAGAACCCTCCAAGAATATATTTTATTTCCTTGAATGTTGCAAATTGCAATTAACTACACTGAAATTAAAATGCCCACATAACTGATATTTGAGAATCAAGTAAGGGAGGAAAAGAACAAATGATCCATCAAGGATTTTTATTTTCCATCCCTTGATTTTTACAAACCAAATCCGACATATTATTTTCTAGAATCAGTTTAATTGAAAAAAACTAATAACCTACCAAAAAAAAATTAGATGACAACATCAATGATATTAGTAGCAGCGAGCTTCAGCATGGTCAGAAACCGACCCAAAAGTCGATCACAATACAATCGACGAGAGATCTTCAAAAACCATTCTAATATTAGGTCTCTCTGATGCATGAACAATACATCTAAGAGCCACACTTAACATTTCCTCCATTCCTTTTAGCGATCCTTCGGCGCTATCCACTCCAAGAATGATCCTATCAAAGCACTGGATTGAACGATCCTCACTCGCCAATAGCCTCACCCAATCAGTCAGATCAACGATACCTGAGTTTCCAGAGACTATCTCACCAGCACTTTTCCCAGTTAATAGCTCAAGCAAAATTACACCAAAAGCATATATGTCTCCCTTTAATGATGGACACGGTTTACTTGTACTGCCAAATTCCGGCGGCCGATAACCGAGAGCACTCGCATTTAAAACTTGCTCTGCCGTGCCAGCAGATGTCATTATGCGATGAAGACTATAATCAGTAAGAATTGCATTGAAATTAGAAGATTCTAAGAGTATATTTGTTGATTTCAAGTTTCCATGAGGAATGGCTCTTTCATTATGGAGGTAATTAAGGCAACTTGCAACATCAATGGCGATTTTCAGCCTCTGATTCAGAGATACGGGTGGATGCCTTCTTGGCTCAGTCTCTGCATGGAAACATATAAAGTTCGTTATCAAGTTATTTATACACAATTTGATCATGTGTTACTTCTAAAAGAACTTCAATCATTAAAAGAGGTCTATAGTATAATCAAATCATAGTATGACGAACTGTTTTTCTTAAAGTTGATCATAATATTACAGGCAAATAACTGCTATCATCATCATCATCATAGCCTTATCCCATCTATTATGAACCATGAAATAAGGTTAGTTCTCATCTACTATATCTCAGGCTACTTATATACAGCAAGAATATGAAATGAATATGGCTTTCACATTTACAATAGAAGTACATGCCAAGAGAGTATATTTTTCATTTTGAGATACATTATTTTTATAATAAACCAGTTTGAAATATATGGATGGCAACATAATTTATTGTATCAAATAAAAGATGTACTAACAAAGATAAGTAGAACTGCATGATGCTTAAGACTTTAAATTACTCTTCTAAGTAACCCAAATTTTATGTACGGTATCTAGGACTAGCAATATCAGCAATGGTGCTGATACTAGTAGGGGTTCAAAGGGCTTTTCTAATAATTTTTGCCATTTATCAAAAGGAAAAATAGTATGGGTTCAAATGAGCCGGGTCGACCTGGACCTACCTGTTGGGACATTGATTTCCAAATCTGAATATATATATATATATATATATATATATATATATATATATATATATATATATATATATATATATATAATGAGGCCTGGGACTATGTGTTCAGATGCAGCACTGAGGGTTGCGTCCAGATGCACCATATGCACCCCATCACGAGGATCGGGTGCCACGCTCACTTAGACAAGATCGATTAGGTACCACCCAAAAAAATTAGGTCTGATCTAATCCATGTTCACTGTTAAAAATGTGGTCAAAGGTGCCCAAAATCAATGCAACGAGTTGGTTGGGAGTCACTTTATCTTCGACCCATTAAACTGAGGCCAAAGTTCAACAACAAAAAAAAATAAAATAAAAAATCACATGCTCCATCACTGATCAACCCAAAATGGGTGTTGTTTTGGGTTGATCATGCCACGTGGCATTGATCTGGCGTCCAGGTGCAGCCCTCCAGGGCTGCATCCGGATGCATCTTCCCACACACACACATATGTATATATAAGCACCTATGAACACGCATAAAAGAGAGATGGATGGTGTGCATGGTCTGAATAGTCCTGTGGAGATGATTGTCTCCAAAAGGCTCCCACTCAAGGTCCGAAATTTCAGTCAAACTTTCGGTTTCAGTCATGCCCAAAACGAAAATGAAACTGATATTTTGATCCTTGCTCCCACTTGTCTGATTAATGTATCAATTGAGCCTTAAAATTTTATGTGGGATATAAATAAGGGGTAGCTCCAAACGCAACCACACGTTCTTTGAAAGCACCTACGTCGGAGACCCCTTAAAACCCATTGATTGTGTCGGATCAGACGATGGAGATCATTTTTCACCCCGATCTTCCACACAACGGATCTTGAGTCCATGTCGCACCTATCAGACGGTCAGTTTTTAATTTCACGTCACAGATCCCCAAAATATGGCCCTAAAATCACGTTTGAGCGTGATGTGTGCCATTGCACAGAAGGTGCATATTTTGGGGATCTGTGACATGCGGAATAAAAAACTGACCGTCTGATAGGTGCGACATGGTCTCAAGATCCACTGTGTAGAAGATCAGGGTGAAACACGATCCCCATCGTCTGATCTAACCCAATCAATGGGTTTTAAGGAGTTGCACATGTGGGTGCTTTCAAAGAATGTGTGCGTGCAAACAGAGCTACCCTATAAATAAATTTTCAGCATCATATCGAGTTTACATCACTAGAGTATATATCTCTAATTCTATCAAAGAACATCTCATATGCCACTTTACATGTGGGTGCTTTCAAAGAATGTGTGCGTGCAAACAGAGCTACCCTATAAATAAATTTTCAGCATCATATGGAGTTTACATCACTAGAGTATATATCTCTAATTCTATCAAAGAACATCTCATATGCCACTTTGTAACATGCTTCTCATCTAATCAAATATTTTTTCGCGCACGAACATAAAAAAGAATAATAGAACAATAAAGCTGAAAGAAAAATGCTAATGAGAGAAAGAGCTCATACATGGTAACTGACGCATTGCACTCTAGATTTGGAATAGTTCCCTGATCTTGGACGCATGCCACTATTTTTCATCATGTGTGCCATGTGATGCAAAGGACCTTATATTGGGTTGGAGATTGCATCAAAAAATATCTTCTGTGTGGTTTAAGGCATTAAAATGCCTTCAAAATGAATTAAAAACCAGGCATTTGATCACTTTGAATCACAAATGGAGACCTTTTTTCGATGCAATCTTGACTCACTAGATCTTTACTTTGGGACCTTCGCATCACACGGCAAACATTATGAAAAATAGTGGCATGTGTCCACAATACCAGATCTTAGAAAAATGGACTATAGGAGACATAGAAATAACTAGTCTATCATTGTGACAAAATACGGCATTTAAAAACAAATTACACGTACAATACGTCTTTTTTTGCCACAACATACTAAACATGTATAATACCCTTTTTGCCACAACGTACTAAACACGTGTAATGCCCGTATTTTTAATAAAACACTTATTTTTGTATAATACGTGTATTTCGCGCATTAAACGTTTTTTTCCCCATATTTTTAAAAAACTGTTTTAAAACTTTTTTTAAAAAAAATAATATGTTCTCATTTTTTCAAATTTTCCCATTTTTTTTTGTCTTCCGTATTTTACAGTTTTTTCACCACTCGATTTTCCAGTATTCTGCCGGGTTTTTTCCAACTTTCTCGCTCACTGTATTAAACCCATGCCCATATTTTGTGACTTTGAGTCTAACCAATCCTTAGACTACAGGAATAAAATTAAGATGAAGAAGAAACAATAGTGAAGTAAATATTACCATAAAGATGTTGCCCCAAGCACGACGCATCAATATAATCCGAAATAATCAGCTTCTCATGCTCCTTCGGACCCCAATAATATCCCCTCAACGGAACTATGTTTGGATGCCTGATATTTCCGAGCTTCTTTGCTTCCCTCGAGAATTCCTTCTTACCTTTCGTAATACCTTCCCTCAGCCACTTTACGGCCAATTCATGCCCACTGCCAAGTGTCGCTTTATAGGATGTCCCGTGACAACTTCTACCAATTACTTCTGCAGGTGCATGAGAAAGTTCGTCTGCCGTGAATACGAATGAACTATCAAAGAGATGCAAATCCCCTACCAATCTATCCGGAGACAAGACGTTTACGACAACGGAGTGCTCAGATAAGCGTGGATCATCATGACATGGCGATGACGTATTTCCCTTATTTTTTCGCGAACCATCGGATTCTAAGGATTTTACCAATTGCACGCTTTTGTTTTTTGGCACTGGAATGTCGGGTTCTTCGAGATCCGTGGTAGCCAATGAAATGTCCCCATGTTCAGCCATAGACCTTGATTTCGAAGAAAGTAAACGATCTTGAGAAAAGCTTAATGAAGCAGGAGAGGGGCCCACGTTTTCGCGACGCCCAAAAAGATGGGGAAGAGTGGACCTTCCTAGATTCTCATCTTTCTCTCTGATGTTTCCAGCCGAATTTTGACAGGCAGATGCCTTGTAATAAATCAGTATTGACAGGAGCGTAATCAGAGCAAACCCACCAACAAAACCCGCAATTACCGCAGCTCTAGTTGCAGGCTTCAAACCGTTACCGTGTTTCCTGCCCAACGAGATCTCGGGAATATTTTTCGGCGAAGATGGTGCATTAGGAAAAATCAGCAAATCATTTCCTGGATGAAACGAGGAGTCGGGGAACCTTTGTAAGTTGTCGGGAACAATGCCAGATAGATTGTTATAAGACACGTTCAATCCGATAAGGTTGTGCGGAAGGTCATTGGGAATGCTACCTTCAAACCGATTGCGAGATAGATCTAGGTACAGCAAGCCATCGAGAGAATTAATATCTCTCGGTATCTTTCCCGTTATACTATTGTTTCCAACGTTGAGCACCTTCAGCTGGTATAGGTTACTGATTTGTGGTGGGAAGGGGCCACTTAATAAATTACTCGAAAGATCAAGAGACAAAAGGCTCGAATTTTGGGCGGACGGTAACGGGATATCGGACGACACAGAGGCTTCTGATTGCAAGTTCTCAAGTGGAATGGTTCCGGTGATGCTGTTTCCGGAAAGATTTAGATCGGCCAATCTCGATGATGTGAATAGGCTCGGTGGAAGAGGACCACCTAGTCGGTTGAGGCTAAGATCAATAACTTTGAGTTCCGGGTATTTCCCGATTACGAGTGGGAGACCCCCCTCTAATGAGTTGGCTGATACCTTGAAAGAATTTAACCTCAAAAACTGAGAAGTTTCATTTGGCAAAGTTCCTGTCAACGAGTTTGAACTTAGATTAATAACCTCTACGTAATTCCCCCAATTCCGAATTTCCGCCAAGTCCCCTGAAAGCTTGTTATTACTCAAATCCACGATGGAACAGTGTCCTACCTTTGAAGGCAAGGAGCCCGACAATTTATTTGAAGAAAGATTGAGATTCCGAAGGGTTGCAGAAGCAATACTTCCAAGAGGACCTGCATAAATAGAAAGGCTGGTTTTGGGCTCCATAGAACAAATAACATTTAAAAACAAAGTGGTAAACTAATTAAGGATGGCCTTAGGCATTTTGAATTGAAGCATCCCAAAATTAAAAATACCATAATCCATAAAAAATAAATAAGTAAATAACCGCTTAAAGCATTCTTTCAGTTATAAGATAGTATCGACTACAGAGAATGAGATTACTGAGCACCCATTCTATTTTGAAGCATCGCAAAATTAAAAATACCATAATCCATAAAAAATAAATAAGTAAATAACCGCTTAAAGCATTTTTTCAGTTATAAGATAGTATCGACTACAGAGAATGAGATTACTGAGCACCCATTCTATTGGCAGTTTGATATAGGTCACGATAGGCTTTATATGCAGCAGCAAACCAATAAAATCAGCCAGTGTATACTAATACTGTAACAGACATAAAATTTATATATATATTCATGCATGACAAGAACCAAAGTGACAAAAATATACGGTGAGCGAGAAAGCCGGAAAAAAATGGCAAACTACAGAAAAAACAGACAAAAAATTGAAAGGTAAAAAAACGGAAAAATCGGGAAAAATGAGATAATATTTTTTTCTTTTAAGTATTAAAACAGTTTTTTAAAAATATGGCAAAAACCATTTAATAAGCAAAAAACGCATTTAATACACAAAATATCCCTATTATACGAAAATACACTTTTTATTAAAAACTACGTGTTTAATACGTTGTGGCAAAAAATGAGTATTATACACTTTTTTTTTTTTTTTAAAAGCCCATATTTGGTCCCAATGATGAGAACCAGAGAACAGTGCCCCTAACCTATTCCCATATTCCAAGGGAGATAAGAATAAAAATTAAAAAAAAAAAACCCTACATTGCTCACATCTCTAGAGAATTAATCAATGTAGAATTATCACCAAAATCCATTAACGAAAAAATTCTCATAATCCGTGAAGACCACAGATTGGCCAATTGATCTGACCATAAAAACCCCACAATCTTTGGGTATCCGGCCAGGTGATTTCCAAAGAAATATATCTCAGTGACTGATCACAAATATTTCTTGCATTGAATGACCCTTTTTTGAAAAATTTCACCCAGATTTTTCATGTCAATTCTTTTCTTGGTTGTTTTGGAATTAATGGACTATAAATGCTGTAATTCCGTTTTTCTTTATGGAATTATGGCTTAACATGGTTTTAAAAAGAAAAGGACAACACTATATTATATGAGAAGAGATGTCAATCTCCCAACAGGAAAGCTTTGGAGATACAATATATTTTATCACAAAATCAGTGAATGGTCAAAATTGTATTAATTGGTGTGTTCATGCTGTGCACCTCCCGACATTTGAACATTTTGGCAGGAGATTAACACAAGCACCACCGGCAGTGCTCGGGTCGGGTACCTAATGCCAACTTTATACAGGAAAGCAAAGGAAATGCGTAGGGATGTGAAAAATTGTCCCGTTCCAAGGGAAAACATCAAAATAATCTCTTTCCAAGAAATTACACCCACATAATCTGCCTCCTTGATTAAGCCTTCAAAGAGAAGTAAAAATCCAACAGTCTCATGCATGGATCAAAATCTCGGTTTTCAGGCACGTATTGTCCACATACATGGATCTAAATCTCGGTTATCCGGCATGTATCGTCCAGCTCCAAAAGCAGTAGTATCGCCTGATACGTACCAGTTCCGGACGATACATTGGTATGTGTCGTCTGATACATTACAAATATATATGTAGTGCACCAGTACAATACTTTGAACAGTGACCTCCGAAACTGGTAAGTACCGGTTTCAGACGAGATTTTGAACAATTGTCCCATGGTTTCACCCATAACTCTAGGAACAAATTTTGCACAGTAAGACATTTCAAGATAGAAATGGCCACCCGCCTCATCTACAGAAAACCCAAGAAGTATCAAATCAAATAGTTTTCTTATACTAATAACTGCTGAAGTTTATCAGATAAAAGGAACCGTTGTTTATAAAAAAAATTTGTGTAAAGTTTAGTAACTTATAAAATAAAAGGCTTGGGTCCTTGAAAATGATTTGTATAATACAATATACTTTTAGTCAGATTCATGACATACATTATGTATCTTTTCATTACATATCTCAATTGGCTCTCTAAGATTTCCCTTCAATTTTTTTTTCTATATACATTCTATTTTTAGAAAAAAAAAAAAATTTTTCTTAAGGTTGTGCCGCCGTATTGGAATCTTTAGAAATTGGCATGCCAAACATCTAACACCTTTACACTTGGCACTCGTGCCACATGGTAACACTGGTTTTATTCTTGTTTACTATCAGGAATGTCTTGGCTATGTCAATGCAACAGTGGCAACAGCAAAATCCCTTGGGAATTTAAACTTATTTAGTGGTGAAGAATGAGTCCTGTATTCCCTAATAAAGAAATTTCCAACTTTTCGAAAGGTCTCATTGTATTTTAAGAACCCCCATGTGTAAGACAAACATACTAGTAAATCATGCAGTGGTGAGAGTAAGCACATAGTTATAAGGACTTATCCTACCCCTGATACGCTCTTATTAGTTTATGGGTCAAGAACTAGTTTCTTAGGACACAAATTGCATTTCTTTCATAACAGTTTATATCAAATTTTAGGCGATATGATGCATAACTGTGGATCACCCTATGGACTAATGCATAATTTATAGAACTATCCATAAACAAGATAAAAGCAAAGGTGTTATCTATCCAAATTCTCGACAGCATTTTCATTGAAAAATTGTATCAACTCGAGTTAAAGTTGCAAACCATATTGCTTGCAAGATTAAACATGGAAAAGGCTAATGACCACATCTATTGGAAATAAACGTGACTAATTTTTAAGAACGGATTTTGGTAAAAAATGGAGAAAATGATTTGGAACAATATATTTGGCTAAATATTTGTTCATGTAAATGGACATCTAGTGGATTTTTTGCAAAATAATCATGGGTTGAGGCAAGTGTAACCCATAGTAACAAAAGTCTCCAACTTTTACAAACAAGTAGAAAAAATCAAAATCAGCGACTTGCAGTCATCCCAACTTTACCGCCGAATAATCGGCCAAGTCGTGACTCGGCCAATTAATTGACCATGTATGCGACGTTGTCCGATTTTTTCTTCTTTTTTTTGTTTTTTCACTTACACTTAAAGGGAAAAAAATCCATAACGTTTTGTACTATTTGGTTCATTTTGTTCTTAAAATCTTTAGGTTTGGCCTATTTTGGACTATTTTGTTCATTAAAATCATTATTTTTAACTTGAAGTATATTATGATATATTTTTGTATTATTTTGATTTTTTTAATTTCCCCGATTTTTTCTGATTTAGACTAACTTTGACCGATTTTTCCCGCCTAGGACCCTTGCCGATTTATTGCCAACTCCCGATTGTGTGACTATGGTGTGACTTTATTACTCTCCTTTAACTATTATTGTTGAAGCCCTTAGTAGAATCATATCAAGGCTTTAAACATATGAGTGGGGTCAAACAAGAATTCACAGCTATAGTTTTCAGATGAGACAATATGTGTATACGATATTTATATCCATAGACAACTTTTATATTTATAATATTGACCTTTAACTTACAAAAGATGACATCAAGGAGAACACATATTTAAACTCATCTATCAATGGATGAGGAAACATATGATTAAATGCACTTATCTATATTATTTGTTATTAATTATTATCCAAACTAATTCCCAATTGACTACATTTAAACATAGTAGAATATTATCACTAGGAACATTTCCTATTTTCCCTAATATAAATAGAGTTAGCAAAAGGTTTTGGAGACCATTTTGCATGTATTAATTTATTTAAACTCTTATTTGCTTTATAAATTTGTACACTTCCTTTATCTTTTTCTTTTAAAGAACCTTTTTTTTTTAAATAGTGGAGTTTTTTATATTGATGAAACGTGCTTCAATACTGACAGAAATGATTTTCATTTTAAATGGACATACATTTCTAAAATTTCCAATGCAATATTGAAGCATTCTTGAGACATTTCAGCAACATTTCATACCAGTTCTTGATACAGGTATGCATAGAAACCATTATTATAGGCCAAATAAGGAATTTAAACAATAATAGCTCAAGCTAGAATGTTAAAATCTATTATCCAAACTTAGAAAGCGATTTTGGGGCTCCGAACCAATTTAAATAAGTCTGGGGGTCGGAATTGATATGAAGAAACATCGCTAAGAGACATAACATTTTTTTGATCGGGAGAGACATAACATTATCCTTTGGATATGTATATGTATGGTTTAAAAGCTCTTGAGATGTTAATTCTATCCATATTTTCTATAATAAAAGAAAAAAGTAAAAAATTGGAGCCATTTTGTCCCCTTTTTACCCAATATTAGGCTTTCTCAAATAAACCTTTTTCACAGTTTTTGAAGGATAGGTCAAACCACTGACCTGATCTGAAAACCCCCACACAGAGTTGGTCAGTTTTTACGCACTTCTACTGGGACGGATCACTCTTTCGATGGCTGCTACTGAAGCTTAAAGGCTGAAATCAGAGATATATTGGTTATTTTTCTCAGTTTTGGGAGCTTTTTTTGCAATATTTATCTGTTTTGAGGCTAGATTTGATTTGTTTGTATCCAGATTCATCTCAGCTCTTAATCTGACTATATTTTGATGTTATTTGAGTGTCTTTGTGTCTGTTTTCGTTGCTATACCGCATATCAAGCTGGCTACAACACTATGAATATGACTCCTATATGACTCTTTATCTGTTTTTTGGATCTATTGAGGCCGAACATTAAGTGACCAGCATATTTTCTTATCCATTTTGTCAGGGTTTCGGACAATCTTATGAATTTTTCATAAATTCGCAAATAATTCATGATCAATTCGTAGAATCTTGAATTCGTGAATTATTCACAATTTTTTCAAGTATTCGGGGAATTTGGTGACTACGTCTGTCATAACTACCCAGTTCAACGGTGACAATTATCTTTCGTGGTCTCGAAGTGTCTGTATGTTTGATAGTGGGAAAAAGAAGTTGAGATATCTTACTGGAAGATTCGAGAAACCTACTGGTGATAATGATGATTTGTCCAAGCAAGAAGCTTGGCACTCGGGCAATGATTTTGTATTGGGGTGAATTCCCAATTCCATTGAGCAACATATTGCTTCAAGCTATATGTTTTAAGAGAATGTGGCTGGCTCATGGAGAATTCTTCAGGATTCCTATAGAGTCAAACAAAATATGTCTCTTACTTATCAAATTAGATGCGAGATTGCCCTTCTTTAACAGGATCTGTCCCTAGCCCAGTACTATAGCATGCTCACCAAACATTGGGAGGAATTGAGCTATTATGAACCTCTATTGGAGATTCCAGATCCCAAGAGTGCCATAGTTATACATAACCAAGTGGAGCAAGTTCAAATCTTTGATTTTCTAGCAGCACTTTGTGATGAGTATACCTCTCCCCACGCTAGATTTTGGCTCCTACTCCTCTTCCATCCCTTCATATGGTCTATTGCATTAGTCATCGTGAGTAGGGCAGTCAAGCAGTTTTATTTGGCCATCTATGCGGTCATTGTCCTTTCAAGACCGTTCAGCCTCACATCTAAGTCTGACTCTTCCTCTGAGACCCATGGTCATGGGAGTGATAGTGATTCGTGATTCTGGACGTCATGGTCGTGGATCCCATGGATGTAATGGACTATTATGTAGAATTCCATTGGCCTAACTCAACCTCACAAAACTGGCTTGTAAGGTGAGGAGTGCCCAGATTATATATAGCCCATGACCTCCAAGCCCACAGGCAATGTGGGACTATTCTAACATATTATGCACCTTCTGTTACAAGCCTAGTCACACTCGTTATACTTGCTTGTTATCAGTTACATCGATTCCCTGGTCGAGGTTCCTTTGCTCACGCAGCTACTACAAATGATAGTGCTCAGTCTGCTCTCCATGAGTGATGAGACAGTCCCATTTCTACGTCTGGCAGTAGTGTTACTATTTCTGAGGATGATCTTTTGGAGCTCTCGCGCTACAGAGCGCAGAATACTCTTGATTCTCTACATGTCCCCTCTACTTCTATGACATTTTCATTTCAGCATTCTGGTACTGCATTTCAGGCCTCTCTTTCAGCCCTGCCATTCGATCAATTTAGGAGCCACAGATCATATGACAAGTTATCCAAACCTCTCATTGTCTTTATCCTCCCATCATAGTGATCTTATGATAGTCAAGCTTGTTGATGAGTCTGTTACTCCTGTCATGCACACTAATTCGCCCTCATTATCATGCTCATTATCTCTCTTCATGTTTTACATTTTCCCTACCTTGCATCTAACTTGTTATCTATCAGTTGCCTTACTAAAGCATTGAATTGCAATGTACATTCTTCCCTTCTCACTGTATTTTCCAGGATTTGAGTACGAGGAGGATTATCGGCTCGGGACTTAAGTGTGATGGCCTATATCTGTTTGAGCCTTTGTCGTGTAGTGACAGTGATGCATGTTATGGCATGCCCATTTGGGGTCATGTTCCTTCACGAACCTCAAGTATTATGGCTCCTGAAATTAAGTCCTTTTTGCGATTAATTTAAACTGCAATGTGATGTATGTCAACTAACGAAACCTCCTATTCACCTCAGGAGTAAAGATAGTAGTTTATTTTCTCTTGTGCATTTTGATAATTGGGGGCCTGGGGCCTAGCCCTGTTGCATCTATAGATGGATTTCACTAATACGTAACACTTATTGATAATATTGCTCGTGCTACTTTGATTTATCTACTGAAATACTCACGATGAATTGGTTTTTGTGCTATGTATATATTTTCATAAGATGATTAAAACTTATTATGCTTGTAACATTCATACCCTTAGCTAATGGATGAGAATATACCTCTCGTTCCTTTTCTGATTACCTCCAAGAACATGGGATTATCCATCAGTTCTCGTGTCCCCATACTCCTCAGTACAATGGCGTTGAAGAACACAAGCACCGTTATATCTTGGAGGTCGCTAGATCATTATTGACAAGTATGACTGTTCCTAAGTCATATTGGTTGCAGTTCTTACTTCCTGCTATCGTAGTAATCGTATGCCCTGTTGATTGTGGAGGATCTCTCTCCTCTTCAGGCCGTCTCTCTTGTACTCCCTTTTTTGTTCATTCCTCCTAAGGAATTTGATTGTATTTTCTTTGTCTAGTGCTTTAAGTCCCACAAGGCAAAAACTCAATGCAAAATCCATCTAGAGTATCTTTGTGGGATATTTTGGCCAACATAAAGGATATCGTCGTTATGACCCTAATAAGAGGAAGTTTTTTATCTCCAAAGATGTTACCGTTTTTGAGGACACACCCTACTTTTCTTCGACTAGTCCTATTTCTCTATTGCATGTCCCTTCTAATGTTCCTTCATCAGGTCCCATCACTACAACGGCTACAAATGGTCCATAACTAGAACTGTTGATCTACACTCGGGTCTGAGCTACTGCACTCCCTTCTTCGAGCCCTCTACCTCCATCATCCTCAGGTATATTCAACTACATCTTCCTCTCTTGTTTCTAAACCTCTATCGATGATGCTAATATACCAATTCTCCATCATAAGGGCAAACAGAGTTGTACTGATCATCTTCTATCCAAGTTTGTGTCATGTCAGGCTTGTTCTTCAGTTTATTGGGTCTACTTGAGTGCAATATCATCCATCTCCATTCCTAAATCTATTCTTGAGGCGCTACAGTAACCTGAGTGGAAAATATCTAGGAGGGAAGAACTGGATACATTACAGAAAATGCTACTTGGTCACTTATTGCTTTTCCTCCTGGGAAGAAGACGATTATCGTTTGGTTCTATACCATCAAGCATCGGGTTGATGGTTTTCTTATGCGCTATAAAGTTCTCCTTACTGCGAAGGGTTTTACTCAGACATAAGGCACAGATTATAGCGCTACATTCGCTCCCATAGCCAAACTCAACCCATTTCCTAGACTAATTTCAATTGGCCCCAATTTCAATTGAAGAGGTGTATATGGACTTCCTCCTGGTGTTCCACTTATGGGGGAGAAAGGGAAAGTGTGTAAGCTTCACAAGTCTATATATGAACTAACGCAAACGCCATGATCCTGGTTTGAGAAATTTAGCCGCATCATCCTTAGTATGAGTTTTCGTTGTTGTCATGTTGATCACACAATCTTCGTTTATTCTCGTTGAGAGAGTCGCACCATTCTCCTTGTATAAGTGGACAATATCATTATTACTTGTAGTAATATATCCTTCATCTCTTTGAGATGGAAACATTGAGGCTTCGTTCGTTTACAAAGAAAGGCTCAGGAAAGGTCAGATTCTGAGATATCTCCTCAGAAAGTGCAAATTTTGAACTCAGAATCCCCCTTTATGTTGTTCAGGAGTTTCTCTCGATTTCTGAGCTTTTCAGCCATTTCCTGCTGAAAGGGACGTTAGTTTTGCTGAGCTTTTTGCTCTGTAAAGCTCAGGAAGTGAGCTTAGTTAAGTATGGTTCTCCTTCAGCTATACAGCTGATTGCCTCTTTATTCTCAACCGTTATAACGGCTATAAAAACCCATCTAGAGAAAGAAAGAGGTCGCCAGAGGCTCTCGTCGGAATTTTAATTTTCTAATCGACATGTCGCTACTCACAGATCTGATCAACTTAGACCTATCAGATTCGACAGACAAGATCATCGCTGAGTATATATGGTGAGTTTTTTTTTTTCAAATGGGTTTTTAGAGTTTTTTTAACGGTGTATTTTTTAAAAAATAAATCGGTAGTTTCATTTGAGCATTTTAGTGGTTTCTCATATTAATGAGTTTTTGTTGAATTTTTTATGTGTTTTTCTTTGCGATTGTTTCTTTTTTCACTTTGATCTCTAGTTCTATTTGTTTGTTTTAAGGGGTTTTTCTGTGATTTTGTTTTTCCCCTCTTAACTCTGTTTATTTTAATGGATCTTGTGTTTTCTCTATATACTCCCAAACTCCATTTGTTTGTTTTAATGGGTTTATCTCTTTATATTTGTTTTTTCTATTAATTTATATGGTTTTTTCTACCTGTAGCTCTGTTTTCTTGGTGATTTTTATGGATCTAGTTTTTTAAGGCTTTTGTGTTCTTTTTTCACTCTAATTATTAGAATTAAAGATCATATTTTTGTGATGATCCAAATCGTCCAATTAACTTAACTGTATGAGGGGACCATCAGCTTTTGATGGTGATGGTGATGGTGATGATGATGATGATGATGATGATTATCATCATTGATACTGATATGCACTATCATATAAAGCTTCTTTTTTATATGATTTATATATTGGATTTTTATGCTATTTATAGCATGGATATTTGCCATTGTAACAGATAAGATCGTCCAATTAACTTAACTGTTTGGCCCATCTATCTACTGTAGCTCTATTTGTATTGAGCTAGGAGCACTGCTGCAGTCCCAAGGAGAGTACAAACAGAGAATACTGGGCTAATGAACCTCATCATTTGATTCATGTTTTAGGCTTTTCAATGGCTCCAATATCGGGCCAAGAAAATATGATATTTCGACCACGGTTGGATCTCTCAAGGAAACCATAATAGCCTTATGGCCTCCAAGTTTATTAAATATCAACTTTTGACTTTTTCATTCTTGAATTTGAATGGATTTTGATGTTTAGATTCATTTGCTATGATCTCTTTTGTGATTGTTTTGAAATTTCAGATGATTATTGCTGTTTGTGTTTCAATTTTTTTAGGATAATTTAGGATTTAATTTTGAGGTTTGGACTTTTTTTGCAACGGACTGAAAATTGACTGTTCTCTTTGCAAGATTTTGCTTATATCTTCATTGTTATTATAATGATTTGCCTTATGATATTGGTTTATATGGATCATTTCGCTTGGGTCGCAGAAATCATGTTGATTTTATATATTGGAATTGGCTAAAATGCCCACTAATATATGTTAAAAAGTTAAAGTATTAAGAAAAAGAATAGACCAAAATTGCAATTAAAGAAAAAAATTATATTGAAGAAACAAATCCATGACATGTAAAAAGAAAATAAAATAAATTTGAGAAATGTTCTTCCTTGTCAATTGCCAATCCACCATTAATTTTTATTTTTTTCGACTGGTTAATTGGAGAATATTGAGAAAAAGAATAAACCAAAATTACAATTAAAAAAAATTTACTACAAGAAACAAATTCGCGACACATAAACCAGGTTAAGGACAATTACCGGCAGCCATATATGCGGGCAATAATGTTATTCTTAGTGGCCTAATATATCAAAAATACAGTCAATGCAAGTGGTCCCAAATAGAATAGCCTCCAGCAAAAGACTATTTTCGAAATTTTAAATAGCAATCACGGGGGCTAAAAGCCGCCAGCAATAAAACTACGGTTGTCGATAAAAAAATATTTCCGGCGGCTCATACCTACTAACAAAAGATTCTTTTCATAATTTTAAAAAGTATCTGCGGCGGTCAAAAGTCGTCGGCAAAGAAAATAAGACTACTGGTGATGAGGACGGTTAGTGACCATTGCTAAAACATTGTCGGCGGAAGAAAACATTACCGGCAGATTGTACATGCCAGAAAAAGATTCTTTTCATAAATTTAAAAAGTATCCGTGGCGGTACCTGCCAGCAAAAAAAAATACGGCTGCCGGTGATGAGGATGGTTAGTGACTGTTACAAAAACATTGTCGGCAGATCGTAGCTACCTGCAAAAAAAAGTTGGTTGCCGACAATAATATCCCCGACAAAGGAATTAGTGGAGAACGTGTAGCCGCCAGTAATGGTATTACCGGCGGCTTATGAAGTTTGCCGGCGGCTTCTGGCCGCTGGTAAAACTCTGAAATTTTGTAGTGTAAATTATACATCACAGTGGTGATATGATCTAACCTCCATATTGAGAAATATCTAATTTTTATTTGATGTATATACATCTATATATATAACATTTTTGGTGTTATAAGAATAGTCTCGAAAAATTATATTCAAAAATAAATCCGTCACATAAGTCCAACCTCACATGGATTGGTCGCCCGAAAATTTTTAGCCAAATCCGAGTACCACATGTAGTCCAATGATTAACATTCATATGATGATAGCACAACCACAGATTCATTCGATTCTGAACTTTTCGGAGAAAAACTTAAGAACGATTGAGAAATTAGCTTTTCTGATAAAAGTCAGGAATCAGGGCAACTTAAGAACAGTTCTGGGAAAAGGCAGGAATCAGAGTCTGCTAAGAATCAGCAAGACTCTGAGTTATGAGGATTCAGAGCTTTTCTGGGAAAAGCCAAGAAACACCTGAATGAGGCCTGAGGCAAACTTTTGAAATTACGGATCTTGGTGTTCTGAGTTATTTTTTCAGCATTAAGGTTGCTCGTTCTTCACAAGGTATCTATATATCTCAGAGGAAGTATGTCTTGGATCTTCTCAAAGAGAATTGGAAGCTTGGTTGTCGTTTTATCGCTTCTCCTATCGGATCCAATCATCCACTTCGTGTGGCAAAAGAGGATCCTATTTCTGATCCGGCAGAGGTATCATTGCCTTGTTGACAAGTTGATCTATTCGACTATCACGAGACTATATATTGCTCATATCGTGAGGGTTGTTAGTCAGTTCATGGATTCTCCATGAGTTCCCTACCTTGAGGATGTTTATCATATCCTGCACAACCTCAAGTTCAATCCTGGCCATGGAAGTTTGTATGCAAGCCATAGTCATCTTGGTGTTATTGGTTATTCTGATGTAGATTGGGTTGGTCCAGCTACAGATCATAAATATACATTGGGTTTTTGCACATTCCCTGGGGAGCAATCACATCACTTGGAAGAGTAAGAAGCAACCTGTCGTCTCACAATCTAGCGCAGAGGCTGAAGGTAGGGTCATTGCTCTTAGAGCTTGCGAGCTGCTCTGGTTATGATACTTTCTTGATGAGTTTGGTTTTTCTATCGCTCGACCTGTTCCACTTTGTTGCAACAATCAAGCAGACATTCATATGATTTGGAATTTGCAACCGGATTTAGTTTTAGAAGGATCCCTGGCTATCGAACACTCCCCTAGATCAGCAATTTCAAGTCACCGCAGGAGTCGTGGCAAACCCTTCTGCTACTGTCGCTGATTACCTGGACCTTTCATCTGTTTTCTCAGTCAAGACCTTCTATCAGCAGCTCACCAGAAGGCCCGTTATTTCTCAGCCTTGGTCCGGAATTTGGGAACTTAACCCCCCCCTCCTCGCATCATCTTGTTCGCTTGGTGTGCCACTTGAACAAAATCAAAATTTTGGTACCCTCGTCAAAAGAGGGCTGAACATTCCCAATCAGTGCATCCATTGCACAACGCAGGCAGAATCCACGGACCATCTCCTACACTGTCCAACAGTGGAGCCCATTTGGAATTTCTTTAGGAAGGCGCTGAAGCTTATGGGTGCATGCCCGAGGTCATGCAGGGACATTCTCACTATCCATCCGATCGCCAAGTGTTCACGTAAGATGTCTCTTTTCTTCGTCTCATCCCTGTAGCTGTTTTCTGGGAAGTGTGGAAAGAGAGTACCAGACAAATCTTTGAGGGGCACCAGAGGTTGGTCCATATTTTGATCAACCAAATCATTGATTTGGTCCTTTCTAGGGCTACAGAGGCCAGAGCCTTCCGTGGAAGCGAGGCTAAAGAGATAGAGTGGCACTGGAATACCCTTCTACGGTGACCGTGGGGATGTGGTCCCCTCTGTTTGTCTCCCATTTTTGTTATGTTTTCTCTTTTTCCCCCCTTTTTGGCTCCTTGAGCTCCTAAGCTTCTCGCTTAGGCCTCGATCCAGATGTAAATTTAGTTATCAATAGAATTTGATTTTTACCGATCAAAAAATTTAAAAAAAAAATCAACATCCATTCAACCACATAAAAAAATCTGCTAACACAAAGGCTGATTCTCTAGCAGAGGAAGGAGTGGGGACTTGGGAAGGACACAAAGTTACCCATTGTTGTAACTTGTCTGAAGTTCTTGATAAGTGTGTGTGCTTCATACAAAATATTATCTATTATTTATTTCTGTTAGTGTTATCAAAGTCAACTTCCTAACTTAATGCGAAGTCGATTACCTATGCTAACCAATCCATTGATTTGTGAGGGGAGATGCATTAGATTAGATCAGTCATTTTTTAATTTCCTTTTTCAATGGATCAATTAGAGGTTATGATGTTAGCTGCCCTGCTTAAGTACCTCCATCATATATTATGAAATCTAATATACCTTTAAGCATTAGCATGCATAGTTATCTATATCTATTGTTTAAAGAGATAGCTGACCAATGGGTTAGAATCTATTTAAATCGTTCATCTTTTTTCTAGTTTCTTGATGGATGCATATTTGTATACAATAGAAGTTTGTGTTTCTGTGTGTTGTTCTAGAAAATAGCTCGGTGTGCCTAGGTGATCACCTAGACAATCCGTAGGTGGGTCAAAGACTTATCACCTGAGGCTCAATTTTCAATTCTGAAAAAATATATTCAATATCTATAAAATATTCGCCGAAAGTTTCGTGAAATTAACAAAACTTTGCCGAAATTTCGAACCTTTTTTGCGAAATCATCGAAATTTCACCGAAAATTTCGTCCAACCCCTGTTTCGGTGAATTTCAGCGAAATTTCGAAACTTTTCGCCGAAATTTGTCACTATGATAGGAGTACCATATGGTAAGAAACATGTCACTACTACAGATGACTAATAAGTTCCATTATTGTTATTTATTCCTTGTTTTGGGTTTTCTTTTTCCTTTCAATGAATTAACATATCTAAATATAACAAAGTGAAGACAAAAGCTACCAAAAATAGTACACATTGGAAACAAACAAACAAACAGAAGTGGTAATCTTACTGTTAAAACAAGATACCTTCAAGCTCATTACGGCTGAGATCAAGCTCACTCAATTCCGATGAACTGTCTTGCAAGAGAGCTTCCGGTAGAGACCCCGAAAAAAGGTTGTTCCCAAGCCGCAAAATCTTAAGAGAGACTACAAAACTGAAGGGGGGAATATTCCCTGTGATCCGATTATAACTGGCATCAAAGACCTCCAAATAGTCAAAGTTAGGCATATCATCGTGGACAAAAAGCGACCCGGAAAAAACATTTCGACTGATATCAACATATTTCAACTGCCGAAGACTTCCGAAAATGGACGGAAGGCTCCCACTGAATTTGTTCGAAGAAAGATTCAGATAAACTAATTTCTCCAAATTAGCCAAGTCAACAG
Source organism: Chloranthus sessilifolius (assembly GCA_021018995.1). NCBI lineage: Eukaryota > Viridiplantae > Streptophyta > Magnoliopsida > Chloranthales > Chloranthaceae > Chloranthus > Chloranthus sessilifolius. The sequence goes on along the minus strand of CM037590.1, from coordinate 130,424,891 downwards.
GAATTGATCCATCAAACGAATTGCGTGAAAGGTCCAAATTCTCCAGAGACCCAATTGACCCTACTTTGGCAGAAATTTTCCCTGACAATAGATTGTTCGATAACGATAAATTACGAAGCATTTTAAGTCCACCGAGAGGAACAAAGTCAACATTTCCTACCAAACCCGAATCTTTCAATGTGAGCGATGTAATATGACCATCATTACACTCGATACCAAACCAATTATCAGGACACCCATCGGATTGCAACGAATGACCATTCCAAGAACCAAGAACATGATCGGGATCTTTCTCAATCCCTTTTATGAACTCCAAAAGAGCATCTGAATCTGAGCTTCCAAGCACAAGTTCTACCGCGAACAACAAAATCAAACTAATGAACTGCATTCCTTAACCAAAATCAGTGAAAATCCAAAAACGTTGCACATTTAACCCTCAACCAGCCAAAAAAGATCGTTGAAAATAACAAATTAACCTAATTTTCGTAAAATCTAGGCACAGCCACAATGGGAACAGATGAATTTATTTGATATGGAGAAAAAGAGCTAATCAAATTCAATTTCCAGGGCATCCAAGTCTTTAGAAAAGGAAAATCGTATCGAAAATACCAAAATATAAATCAAGCCTAAATGCAACTTCGAACTATAAACAATAAAATGAATCAAAAGAGCAAACAAGGAGTTTGAACAGGTAGTTAAATCTAATTATTCACAAAACCCACAAAAAAATGGAAAAAATCATCAATTTACCTAAATCAGAACAAACCTTAACTCAATCAAACCTTAAACCTAACCAAGATCAAGGGTAAAAATTAAAAATTAAAAATTGAAACCAAAATAATAAAAAAACCACAATTAGAAGAAAGTGAAGCTAAATTTACATTTTAGGGAAAAAAAATGACTAATAAAATTTAAAACACAATCATACGCAATTTAACCTCAAATATAAACAGAAAAAATAAAATAAAAAGAAAAAAACTACCTAAATCTACATGTCAGGAAACCCAAATCTCCAAGAATCAAAACAACAAGGAGCATATAAACATAAATTACATCACTTTTGAACAAGACCCAACACAAGAAATCCAAAACAAAAAAAAAAAAAGAAATTGGAGAGTGGGTGGTTAACTATAACTTAGCTGAATGCAAATCTGAAACTGGGTGCAACGTAATGTGGGATTCCAATAGGGTTTCTCTCTCTAGATTCTCCCATCATTGATGAGAAGAGATGCTGAGATTTGGGAATTGGGAGCTGAGATTGAATGATTGATGATGAGTTCTGACTGCAGTTTTTAGATGCAGAGTAGCAGAGAAGAAGTACTATGGGCTTTAAAAGCATTTTTAAAAGAGAGCTAAAAATGTCAACGTTTTCATATATAACTATAATTATAATTAAACGAGCAGTTACATCACAAATCCGTTGTAGTCCAGCCTGGTTAGGATACCTGGCTTTCACCCAGGCGACCCGGGTTCAAATCCCGGCAACGGAACTTTTTATTATGATGGGAATCTTTTTGAACGATCTTATATCATTAAAAAATATTTTACTATTATGCCATCCGTTTATTTGGAACACATCTTAGTTAAATAATTACACTTATAAATCAATTGTATAGGGTCCGATCAAAGATCGATATTAGCGTACATAGATTTGGAGTCTTGGTGAGGCCAGAGATGGCTCGTGTCACGTGAGATTTCAAACCATGGGTTCAACTAATTGAACTTGATTTTGTGTTCAACCAATTTTAGATTAAATAGAAGAGAAATCTTAACTTGTACAATTTTCATATTTGTTGAATTACAGTAGTCAAGATTTCTCTTCTATCCAATGGTTGTAAAACTAGTTCAACATGAAATCAAGTTAGATCTAACCATTGTCCCAAAATTTTCATACAATAGATCTTAAGATCATGATTAGCCTAAAATGGAACATATGGATGTTTGATTTCACTTGATGCTCCATATAGCACAACCAGAATTTAAATCCTGGCAATGGAATTAATTTTTATTACTTTTATGGTGGATACTAATATTGGCAACATATCATTTAGTATCCACAACCAGAGCTTTAGCACTTGAGGTCTATTAACTCCTACCTTTGATCCTAAGATGGTCCTAATCTTTCATACGATAGATCTTAAATACATGATCCCGCCCAAGGTATCAAAAATTGGCCAATATTGATTCGTATCGATTTTTCGGCAAATTGATATGTATTGGTCCTCCAACTCGGTATCGACATCAGTATCGGCAGATACGTATCGGTTTGAGCCGAGAAATGTTTGTGTTTGTTTTTAAGTTACCGAGTTGTATCAATATCGGCTGATACGTATCGGCTGAGTTGTATCGATCCTCCATGGATCGATCCGATACCGACACCAAGTTTGACACCTCGAATTCCAACCACCATTGGACATTTAGATGTTTAACTTCACTTGACCATGGATTTAGCACTTAGCAAAACAAAGTTTAGAAAAAAGAATCTTGATTGTAGACAAAGGTAGTTATCTTATTTACAACTCATGATTCTTTCTTCTCAACTTTTATTTTAGGTGTGAAAATTATTGATTGATTTGAATTGGATGATAAAAGTCATTTTTCGACATGCAATAGATTTTAAGATCATGAGCTTACAATCATACGATCAAATTTAATTTTATGGTGCACACACTTCAAAAAAAGTAATCATGATCATGCACTGAGATGCGTTCAATTGCAGCAACAAAAGATGGGGTCATATAGGATTCTAGAGAAATACAACAAAAATGCTTAGCAACCAAGGTAAAATTACTCGCAAAGTTTGAAAAGGGCACCCATCAAACATAATTTTTGGATAATTTTTTGAGATGTGTGCAAAATGAAATCAAAATTTGACTATTTATTTGATACCATAATCTCAAAATCCACTGTATGTTTAATGATAAGCCCATGTGTATGTTTAATGATAAGCCCATGAGTCGAAATTAGCACATAAAATCTTGTCTTGAAAAAAAGAAGAAAAAAATCTGAAAAAAATCTAAAGTAGTAAATAAAGGGATGGTTTCTATGTACTTTTGTCATTGTCAATTGAATGATGGTTGGTGGAGACGATATGGTTGGAAATTTTATTTTAATTTTTTCATCATTTTTTAATTAAATGAGGGTTGGTGGAGAGAGTACATATTCCCTATGAGTAAGGGTAGAGATGGGTAGAGAGTATATTAATATAGTAGCTGGTATTAAGTGTACATTCTTTTCTTTTCTTTTATGTTCCAATGAAGACTGCCTATTAGAGCACCCGACCTAGGCGTCAAACTCGGTATTAATATCAGGTATTGATTCATAGCTGATTGAAATGACTCGGCCGATACTTATATAACTCAATAATTTAAAAATAAAAAATAAAAAATAAAAAAATAATATTTATCGGCTCAAATCGATACGTATCGGCTGATATCGAGTTGGAGGACTGATATATACTGATTTACCGAAAAATCGATATGTATCGGTATCAATCGATTTTTTATACCTTGCACCCGACTAAGTCTCTGAACACATACAACACCACACAGCACGCGTACCAAATTCAGGATTTTATCAGTAAGAGTGACTGATAAGGGGTGCGATTCGAATTAGCAGACTATTTTATCAGTACGAGTGGCTGGCTAATTAGCAAACTATTTTATTCTTCTTTATAGAATCTGGAAAATAATAATAAATAAATATTTTATTTTGAAAAAAAAAAAAAAAAAAAATCTTACTTTTAATTTTAGAAAGCATTGAATGCTTTAAATCACATAGAGATTTCTTCTCACCTCAATCTTTGACGCTACAAATCTTTAGATCACGTTGATCAAATCAGCCACCACATATGATGTTCTCACATGGCACACATTCCAGAAATTGACACATTAACCAACCAAATACTAACTCATGAAGTGCCCAGACCAGTAAGTGCTCCCAATCTCACCTAACCTTACAATAGTATTACAAAAAGTAGGCTACTACTACATGCACACCTTTTGTCCTTTATGCACATTAATTAACAAAATATCTAGAGGAAGACCAATTTTTTCTAAGGTACATCTATTAGCAACCACCCAATTTACGAAAGTGCTCACGTGAGAAACCTTCAAAACCATTGCTTGCTATGGATCAAATGATGGAGATCGTGTTTCACCTAGATCTTCCACCCAATGGATCTTGAGATAATTTTTCACCTATCAAACGGAAAAAAAAAAAAATTCACATGTCACAGATCCCCAAAAAATTGTCCCTTGAATCCTATGGTGTACATCGCGCTCAAACGTGATTTTAGGGACATTTTTTGGGGATCCATGACATGTAGAATAAAAACCTAACTATCTGATAGATGCGAAATTATCTCAAGATCTATTGTGTGGAAGATCGGGGTGAAACACGATCTCCTTCATCTGGTCATAAGCAATCAACGATTTTGAAGGGGTTGCACACATGAGCGCTTTCAGAGATTGCGTGAGAACCATTAGAGGTACCTTTTTTTCACATCAGTCGTAGTAATTAATGAAAAAAGTTAAAAATTTATTTGTTAACTCATTAAGATCCAAAATATAAACTTTTGCCCACATTATCCGGGCACTTTCGAAAACCATTGATTGCTTAGGAACAAAAGATGGAGATCGTGTTTGTCACGATCCAAAATCCTAACCTTATCTCAATGACCTAGAATTTCATGCATTTAAATATGATAAGCGGACAGGGAGTCTTATTTAATAATTTCATCATCGACATGGTCATCACCAGTAGCGTAGCCACATAGAAGGGTGTTGGGGCTCAAGCCCCCATTTAACTCTAGAGTTTCTATAAAGTATGATTCTTATACAACTTTTGTTTGTGTATAAGCCCCCAAATCGATAATAAAATAACTATTAACATTATGTAGAAGCCCCCACCAACAAAAATTTCTAACTACGCCCCTAGATATATGCTATTAACAAACTCCAAAGTCCAAACATTCTACTTAAACTTTCACACCATTATATTTGCTTAAGACACTATCTGAAGTGTCCATCACGAAAGATAACTTTTGCATATGCTAGGAAGGTTGCCATTCTTACAGACATGGTATACAGATATCGGTACCTCTATTTGGGCCAACAGGTTTTTTGAAGCGTCAACCTGTGCAACTCATTAATTGCTTTAAATCAGCTGATAGAGATAATCTCTCACCCCAATCTTTTAGACAACAGATCTACGTATCACAGATCCTAAAAAATATTGGATCTAATCACGTTTGAGCGTGATTTGTGTCATATGATTTTACGACTATTTTTGCATATTTGTGTCATGCGAAATTAAAAGCTGACCATATGATGGTACACTTATGGTCCTAAGATCCAGTATGAAAAATCAAAGTAAAAACTGATCTCCATCGTCCGATTCAAAACAGTCAATGGGTTTCAAGTAGTTTCAAAAGTTGGCGCTTTCAATTAACTTGTCGGCTCAAATAGAGGTACCCTATACATATACCATATAACTGAAAAAGGAAGGAACAACCCAAAAATCCAGGAATCAGAGGCAGGAGCCAAATTGATCTCGCAAATCTATGAAAAGGTAAAACAACTTTTAAAAAGCTTAGGCCCTTGTTTGACTATGTTGCTTCCTAAATGCTCTTTTAAGGGTAAAATAAATCGTAAAATTAAGTGAACCCACAGGGCACTTACCATCCGACAAATAAATATGGGTGCTAAGAGATTTGAACATGTAACCTATGGGAATTTTAACATCATTATTAACCACTAAGCTACTTACTACCTATTGATATTCTTACATTATTATATATACAAGTCATATATATATATATATATGATTTCTCATATTCATGTATTATATTTATATTAAATTCAAGTTTTAACCTATTACAAGTGCACAATAAAAATTATAGTATTAGCATAAGATTATTCCTATGAAGAAGTTTATTATCTAATTATTTCTTTATTTATGTCTTCTACTTAAATCCTTATCTTAAAAACACATATTTATCTTTAAGATCTAATTTATTGGAGAAATATAAATAAAAGAATAATTTTTTAATCTAAAGTGTATAAAATAAATCTAAATCCTCATTCTTCTGATTAAGGTTAATCTTAATCTTCAGTTATCGGATATTTATGAATTTAAACAGTATTATTACACCATATTTTTAGTCTCCTAGCATTGGTCGTCAATCAAGTCTAAGATCCTATCAATACAGATCAACAAATTTCTAAAATTTGGGCGTCAATCAAACCTTAGAAAATTGAAGATGGAAAAGTAAAAATCGTTACACTAATATGTAAATTCTAACCTAAATCGTCAATTCAAATTAAAACTTGGAGATGTTTACAAAGCAGGTAAATCTAAACTAAAAAGCAAAGTAAAATATATCTTTCACCCCTCAGCCACAGTCGTCAATTGCTCCTGAGAAATTGCAGATATCTACACTAAACTTCAGCACTCAATTGTAGTAGTCAATTGTTCTTGAGAAACTTCTGATATTTAATCTATTCTAACTAGTACACACTACTTTTATCCGAAGAAAATTCAACTTCATGCGTCAATTGATGCTAAAATTCTTCGATGCTTATTTCTATACCGGGCTCTCTTATTTATAGGTCATAAAGAGTCGGTTTACAAATATCTAATAAAAGAAACTACTAAAAATAAGAGATTCTTGATATAACTCTAATTCCTAATTTTATCTTTCCTTGCTTCAATAGTTGATGTGCTTCTGAATTGTTCTCCTTTATTTTAGCAACAGGGTCTTTTGGAGTAGATCTTCATCAATCTTCTCATATTCGTGGTTCACCAAACTTCTAATTCCAGAATTCTTCTAATTATGTTCATGGCAGTGATAATCTCACTCACGTGATCAGCAACAACAGCAATAGTAGGAAAGCTTATTTTCTAGAAAATCGTCAATTACGATTTTTTTTTTTTTTATTCTCTTTCTTAGAAAATCGTCAATCACGATTTTCTATCTTTCATAGTTTTCTCATAGTTGACGATTCTCTGAATTACGATTTTGTGCTTTTCTCTTTTTTGTCTCTTTTGAATAATCGTAAATTACGATTTTCTTGCTTTCAGTAGGCGGAAAACGTCTTTTTCACTCAATCGTCTTTCTTATTGCTTTTTGAGTTCTCTTTGATGAATATTAACACTTAAGCTGTCTTTTACTGATTATCTTTAATATCCGCATATCACTAACTCATTAGTAGCAAACTAAAGCATAGCATCATTAAGTTAAGGGTGATAAAGTGGTAAATTATGTGACTGATCAATATATATCTTCACTTATAATATAACCTAAGTGTTTGATGGTTGAGAATTATTATAAACATCTTATATATTATTGTTGCTTATCATATATCTTCATGTTGATACTCTTGATTTCTACATCGAGCTATTACATTGAGTTAGTTTTCATGTTTAGATTTCTTATATTGTTCATTTGCACATTGTATTCATATTTGCATTACATGAATCACGTAGAGACTGATTTTAGGACATTTACTGTCTGACAGTAGAACGTTGGGTCTTTCTGCATGCCTTTGCCTTGGTGGGGTACCTCACCAAAATGGCATTGAAACTTCATCGATACCATATTCACATGCTTTATAACCCATGGTGGTATGAGATGCCATGAAGAGTGAGGTAAGTGCGAATTTAATATTACGTTGATTGAGATGCTATTCATAGTTCTTTATCACACTTGGGCCCTATCAACTGCCTGTTAAAACATTGTCTGGTACTGACGTACTGTTACTGCAAGTCATTGTTACTGCTACCTATCACTGTAATAAGATACTGAACAAATTAAGTGTTGTAAAGGCCAGCAAAATACTAATAAGTGATAACATTATTTTTTATATGTGGCGCACCTTAGGCTTGTCACTATAAGGGCTCAACACCTTCAGTCGAGACGGTTCTTCGAAATATTTCTTTTATTATTTTTGTATTGTGCACTTCCCCATTAGGCTGGATGGTTGATTTTTGTCTGATATGAGATACTGTGGCATCACTACTTGTGATGGATGATAATATGACATGCGGGCATCGGCATGTTAGGCTCGAGCAACGACTCTAACACAAGTAGTCTTACTGTTACTGTCTGTAATTGTGAGCACATGGTGTATAGACACGTGGAAGCTAATAACAATGGATAATTAGGTAAAAGACTGAGTACTGAGAAGACTACTTGATTAAGAATAAAATTCAAGAGAGACTAGTTGAATGTCAACTTACAATTGGTAAAAATAGTTAGATTTATATTCTTTCTTGTGATTAGTCTGAAGACAACATAGTCATGATTTAGATATCTTTGAATGATGGTACCGAAGTAGTATTGCTTACTCTGATGACTAGGGGCGTAGCCAGGAATTTTTGTTGGTGGGGGCTATATATAATGTTAGTAGTTATTTTACCATCGATTTGGGGGCTTTTATATCATAGATTTGGAGGTTTATATATAAACAAAAGTTGTATAAGAATCATACTTCATAGAAACTCTAGAGTTAAATGGGGGTTTGAGCCCCCACACCCTTCTATGTGGCTACACCACTACATATATCATATACAAATTATGATGTGCAAACCATTTGCACGTGACCAAAACATTTTTTAATTAAAAAATTCTTTAAAGCCGATAATATTATTTTTTGAGGATAATGGCTCATGACCAAGGTAACAAACTCGGAATCGGTCCTTGGAGGACCGATACGTATTGACCATTTTTTTATTTTTTTTAAAATTAAATTAAAATATAGGTATCGGCCGATATGGGCCCGTACGGCCGATATCGAGTTAGATACTTGATATGTATCGGCGATACGTATCAGTATCAACCGATTTTTTTTTTATCGATCATAATTGTATTTCTATTGCTATACAAAGATCTAGGCGTGTGATCAATCAACAATCCATAAATTAAAATATCTATAACTTACCTTGAGTGTGAGCCATGAAAGGTGGGTTCCCGCTTGGATCTTCAACGAACTTTTCACTCTCAATACCTCCTCACACAATAGTGATGTCTTTGCTAATAAGGAGGGTTGAAGTGTGTCAAGCAATCGTTGGGACCAAGCATCCCTTATATTTATAGTCAATGAGTCCTTCTCATTAAGGACTTAAATTACTAATTACATTATAAATGGAAATCACAATCATACCAAATTATTAGTTGCTTATTCTCTTAAATTCACCAAATTAGTAACTATTATATCTCAAGATTGATCCTACACAATTCATTGGTCAATAGATTGACCATAGTGACGACCACCAAACATAGAAACTTCTAACAGTCTCCCACATCGCCACACTATATCAATAAACTCCGATTACTAAATGTTAGCTAACTTTTTTTGAATGACAAATCCTAATCAATCTTAATCAAAGTCTTTATAATCAGTCCGGTTCAGTTAGAATACTAACACAGAATCAATATAGTCAATGCATCATGTCATCGACACATGATTGTTCATTAGTTATCATATGAGAATTGATCACCGACATGGATTCCAACTAGTATGATTCACTTAGATTGTAAGTTTACAAACTGAATAGTGATTACAAGCAAACTCAATCTACTATTGGTCCTACTGTATTGCCATATATTAGCATCATATGTTCCAAAATTTTATTTGTATAAAATCAGAAAAGTAAATAAATAATTTTTATTTCAGATAAATTTAAATAAATGTTGTCACTCATTTAAATCCACTCTCAAAGGCTATCAAAACTATCTTTTAATCTCATGCATGCAACATGCTTTGAAAAGAACTTGAGAGGTAAGCCTTTAGTGAGAGAGTCTGCTAACATGAGTCTCGTACTGATCTTCTCAACAGATACGATTTGATTTTGAACTTTCTCCCTTACAATAAGATATTTGATATCAATATATTTGGAACCTCCACTAGTCTTGTTGTTATTAGAGATGACTATTACAGCAGAATTGTCACATAAGATTCTCAGTGACCTTAAAATATTATTAACAATTCAAAGTCATGAGATAAAATTTATCAACCATATTGCCTCACATGTAGCCTCAAAACATGCAACGAACTCCGCTTCCATAGTAGACAAAATAGCCAGTGTTTGCTTAACGCATTTTCAAGATAAATAAATATATAACCCGGTGTGGACCTTCGGGTGTCTTTACACCTATCATAGTCGGCATTTGAATAACCAATAACTTCAAGATTATTCGACCTTTTGTACGTCAATACATGCCCTTTTGTCCCTTGTAAATAGCAAAAAACCTTCTTCGTTACTTTCCAATGGTCCAAAATAGGATTACATTGATACCTATTAAGCATGCCAACTATATATGTTATGTATGGACGAGTAAAGACTTGTGCATACATGAGACTCTCAACTGCCGATGCATAGGAAATTGTCTCAATCTGTTTTCTCTCTAAATCGATCATGGGACTCAATTTAAGGTCTTTGAGACTAAATTTATCACCCTTAATCACAAGGGCAACAGTAGCAGAGCAATTATGTATGTTAAACATTTTGAGAACTTTATCAATATAAGCTCTTTGAGACAATCCCAATATGTCACAGGCTCTATCTCGATGAATCTTAATTCCTATCACGTAAGAAGTTTCACCAAGATCTTTCATATCAAAACTCTTTGATAAAATATTTTTTGTCTCATGTAACATGCTTAAGCTACTACTCGCAAGCAATATATCATCAACATACCAAACAAAGATGATAAACTTGTTCTCATTGATTTTAGGATATATGCATTGATTTATAATTTTTTTTTTAAAACTAAAGTTTAAAATGACTTCGTGAAATTTTAGGTACCATCATTGAAATGTCTGCTTTAAACTATATATAAACCTTTTGAATCTACAAACTAAATGGTTCTCCCCTTCAACTTGAAAACCTTCAAGTTATGTCATAAAGAAATCTTCATACAAGTCACTACTCAGAAAAGCAGATTTTACATCCATTTGATGCAATTCTAAATCAAAATGAGCTACCAATATCATGACTATCCTAAAAGAGTCCTTTCTAGAGATAAGGAAAAATGTCTCTTTATAGTATATTCTCTCCTTTTGAGTGAATCCTTTAGCGACTAATCTGGCCTTGCATATTTTACATTACCTTTGGAGTCTTGCTTGATTTTATATACTCATTTACAGCCTACAGGCTAAACTCCTTCAAGTAACTCGCAAAGATCCCAGACCGAGGTATGTTTCATTAATTCAAACTCATCCTTATAACTTCGAGTCATTGAGTTGAATTGTCGCTCTTCATAGCTTGGTTAAAGAAAACAGGATATGTTTCCTTCTCAAAATCATACTCACACTTATTGAGATAGACGATGTAGTCATCAGAAATGGCTAACTTCTTTGCTCTCTCTGATCTACGCAATGGTTGATCAATGGTAGTCACCATAGGAACAAGAGCATCCTCAATATGGGGTGTTTGAATAAGTATAGCCTCAGGTGCATCAATACTATCTTGAATGATTGGTGTTGGTGCCATGTTTTCTTAGAGAAAAGGGATAGAAATTATAACTCGATTCTCATCAAAAGTGATTTTTCTAGGCTCAACACTCCCACTGTTCTCACAGTTCTCAAAGAATTTTGCATATCTAGTCTCAACTATCCGAGTACTATGAGTGGGGTAATAAAATATGCAGCCTTTTGACCTATCATGGTAACAAATGAAATGACAACTTATAATTTTAGGATCCAATTTTCCTAATTATGGATTATATACTTTTGTTTCAGTTAAACAACCTTAAATATGTAAATATCCTAAAGTCAGTTTTCTTCCTACTCATAACTCATAAGGAGTTTTGGGAACAATCTTACTAAGAACCCGATTAAAGATATGCACTATTATTTTCAAGGCTTCTCCCCACAAGAATATAGGTAACTTAGAGTTGCACAACATGCTTCTCACCATATCCATAAGAGTACAATTTCGTCACTCAGCTATACCATTCTGTTCAAGTGTTTCCGACATGGTGTATTGAGCAATAATGTCATGCTTTTATAGATACAGAGCGAATGGTTCTGGATTGTAATCTATTTTAGAATATCTATCATAGTACTCTCCGCATTTATCAGATCTCACAATTTTAATCTTCAAATGGAGTTGTAACTCAACTTCGACTTTATAGATCTTAAACATATCTAGGGCCTCAGATTTCTCATTGATGAAAAATATATAACCGAAGCGAGAATAATCGCTAGTGAAAGTAATGAAATACTTTTTACCACCAATAGCAGGAGTTGGAAACGGTCCACAAATATCAGTGTGAATATTTCCAGCAAACTCGTGCTCCTAATAGGCCTTTTCTTTTTAGTCTTTGTGAATTTTTCTTTAACGCAATCTACACAAATATTGAAGTCAAAGAAATTGAGATCATCGATTATATCATCTTTAATTAATCTCTCCATTCTATTTTTAGATATATGGTCTAAACATTTATGCCATAAAATTGAGGAGTTGTCGATTGCTCGTTTTCGTTTCTTACTAATTTTATCATTCACATATATAGAAACTAAAGATTGGGTGTAAAATGAATCCAAATTCAATTTATAAATATTGCCCACTAGTGAACCACCACCTACGATATCGGAATCAAATGATAGAGTAAAAACATTATGTCCAAATTTAAATTCAATACCTAATGAATCCAATTTAGAAATTGATAGAAGGTTTCTAGTGATACTTGAAACGTAAATAATATCAACTAAATCCAAAATAAAATCACTATCTAAAATAAGACGGAGAGTCCCAATGGCCTCCATGTCTGCTTCTACTCCATTTTCGAGTTTGATGGTTCGTTCGCCTTTACTTAACTTTCTGCTGGATTGAAATTACTAAATTGAATTATTTATATGAATAGTTACACCAGAATCTATCCACCAAGTAATGCATGAAATATCAACATAAAGTGATTTAAAACACACAAGGACTAAGTAATTACTTTTCTTAACTAGCTAATATCTGTAGTCAATCCCTGTATATCTAATAATTCTTCTTGATGTGTCTCTTCTTCTTACAGAAGTGAGACTTGATGCCAGAAGTAGATCCGCTAGCTTATCCTCGTTTGGTTCCCGGTGGAGTAGTTTTCACATTCTTTCCTTTATACAATCCATTCTTTCTCTTGAAATTTCTTTTCGATAGTTCAAGAGCGACGTAATGAGCACTTTCAGGTTTTTCAGCCCTAAGTCTTTCCTTTCTTGGACACAGTGAGCGATTAGCTCGTTCATCTTTTATTTCTCGTTCTATGTTATAATGAATTTTGAACGAGCTAAATTATGCAGGAAGAGAAACCATGTGAAATGAACAAGATAACCCTCAGAAAAGTCCATATCCATTTCTTTCAATTGAGTCGTCATACCACTCAATCTCATAATGTGCTCCCGTATGCCACTATGACCATCATATTTTATAGTACCCATTTTAACAATAAGACTACTGGCAAGTGTCTTAAAAGTCCCCTGAAATTATTCATGAATGACTTGTATGTATTCATTTATATTGTGCGAGTCAGGAATACCTTCACGGATCGCATCAGTAATGAAATTCTTTATGATCATAATGCTTATACGATTTTATCTATCTCATTTTTCAAATTCATATTGTTTACTTTCAGATCCTCAGCCAAAGCATCGGCAGTGAGCACCTTGAATTTTTCAAATCGTATAACATAGTCAAAATCCATGCAACCGAGAATAATTTGGATTTGTTCCTTCCATTTACCATTGTTTGAACCACTCAAAGATTTAATTCCACCAATCATATTAGTAATAAAAGACGGGTTCAATACTGCACAATAATTAAGGGTTATGTTATGTCCGCATATAATTGTAGTAACTATCAATTCCACAATGTTATATTTATAGTATTTTATGCAAGAGTTAAATTATGTCAAGGAAAATAAAACTAATATAATTTTATTTAGAAGCAATTTACATCATTATAACTCTCTGTTGGGTCGAGTCATAACACACTAGCTACTTCATCAATCTATATTAATGATTATGATACTAATTACATCGTTATGACCCTCCGTTGGGCTGAATCACAACACGCTAGCAGTACCCACACACAAAATAATAAATAGTAAAATACAATCATTACACAACTTTAAGTGATTAATCACCGTTGGACAGAAGTAATCCCTTAAGTTGTGATGCCAACGTTTACTACATATTTTTACTGAATTTGTAACACGGTCTTTTACAAAAAATAAACCTCAGTATGAAAATCACGACACTAGAAAATATCATCACCGTTGGGCAGAAAAATCCTTCCACGTCATATTTTCTCTTTGGATTTTATAATATTTTAGATGGTCACAAAGGAGGTTAAATTATAAAATAAAATAAAATAAATAAGCCACATAAGATATGCAAGTAGTCAAATCCAACTCGTGATGTGAGTAAATGTCAAAAATTAATAATAATCATGGGTAACATTATGTAAGTATCAGTCTTGGTGCTAGAGCACTACCTCTAATATCCAACCTTAATTAAAGGCATTCAAATATATAATAATTATCCGATTAAAAATTGTCAAAAGGACATTAGGTCATAAAAACGTCACAACAGAGAGCTCCTTGTCAAAAACAGATCTAAAATGCTTAAAAAAGTTAAAATTCATATATAATATCCGAAAATTGGACCTATAGATAGTCCAGAAATGGCCCGAAAAGAATAAAAAATAATATGGGTCAAAATTAGACCTTAAGGGCAAACGGATTGTATCTAACTGACCGAACCAAGTCATGAATCATGGGTCGGGTTAAGTGATGGACTGGACCAGACCAAACCATGGGCTAGATCAGGTCATGACTCAAGTCCGGTTATCGATTGGGCCGAGTCACAAAATGGGTTGATTTGGGTCAAACCGGATCAAGTCATATAGAGTTGGGGAAGCACCAACTTTGGTGCTCCCACTACACATGCAATAATAGCTAGAGGTATTATTAATTAAGGCACCAACTCCTAAAAAACAGGAACCACCGACCTACCGTTGTCGTTTTCTTCTAACGAGCACACCAAAATTCACAGTAGTGGTGGTCGTTCATTCGCACATAATCTCTCTACGTCATGTAGAGAGCCACGCATACCAAAAAAAGAAGTTGTTGCTACTGAAGTAATATGAAGATTTATGATCAATCATATGTCGAGCTTGGCTCTGATACCAATTGATGGATCTATTGATCCGAGCACCCAAATATTAGCCCTAGGATCTAGGCGCGTGATGAATCAAAACAATGAGTAGTTTTTGGCATGCATCCCTTCAATGTATAACGTCTACTTTGACCATATAAATTATAAAGTACCATGCCTACTGTGGTCCAAGCGTAATCAATCGGCTGGCTAATAGCCGGGCAACGGGCCAAGATCAAACCGGAAAAGCTCTTACAAGGTTTGTGATTAATAATAAGACATTGCAAAATACTACAAGGCTAAAACCAGGCCCATTGCCCCCCTTACTGGCCCAAATGCGTCGTCTACATTCCGCACAATTAGACACATTCGAAACAGATCTGGGAATGGGTCGGGTAAGGCCGGCCAAAAATTTGTGATTTCATATATATATATATATATATATATATATATATATATATAAACATGCCTGTCCCACTAAAAAAATCCAGGTCAGGTCAACCCGACCTGTTGACAGTCCCCCCTAATTCCCAACCACCGTTTGCAACAGTAGATTACAATATATGATGACTTCGTATAATTATAGGTGATGCACATGTTCTCTAAAAGAAGAGTATATCAAGTTCTCCTGGTCTCACAACCATTGGATGTAATCATGTGAACGACTCTGATGGCCACAATCAAATAATGGCACACAACACATGATGAGACCATATCTTCTAAAATTTATAAAAAGGTTTCGTGCCAAAATTTTCAAATCTAATCGACAAAAGGGCAAAATATATACCTGCGAGAACCAAACTTTTCCGAAAGTCTCATTAAGTTCTAACAATCCAAAAGAGGGTAGGAAAGGCACTACAATTTCAATTAACCATTAACTAACAATTTACATGGCAAAAATAAGGTCTTCTAGATATAGAGAGGGAGAAAATAACATTCCATATAACAGAAAATGATACAAAAGGGAGGTGGGGAACTAAAAACATTTTAAATTCAAAACCCGGTAGCCACGGTTGCTGCAACAGAATCAGGTTCATACCCGTGTATCCTCAGGCGGTAAATGCACGTGTATGAGGGGCTACCGTAATTGGACGAAAACTCTAGCCTTACTACATTTACAATGCCTGCTCCAGTGGGTTCCACATTGAACGTCTGCGCACTGCTCTTCTCAAGATCATACACAAACTCTGTGAGTAGAAACATCACCTCCGGTTGGACAGATGAATCACCGTCGCGGCCTCTGAATCGAGCGGATACACGGCAATCCTTCGGAGCAGATGACCTGTCATAAGCAACGCTCTGCAGAACCAGGGAACCATTTAAACACAGAAAAAAATCAGAAGATTTGATATAACATTTCAATTATATTAATGAGGCACTGACAGTGCGATGCTTTTCCCTTCGCCAGAAAAATAAAACCGAAATGATGCCTTTCATTTATCACTCTGTGGCCATTGATCAATGTAAAAAAACAGTGCATACCTATTTTCCACTGGATTCAGCCAATAACAAAGATGGACCATTTAGGTGTTTCACTTTGAGATCTATCGAAGTTCATGTGCCTTTGCCATGGGACTATACACCAAGAGGAATGCACACCATTTTTTCAAAATAACTATAACTCAAGGGGCCAAATTATCCCCAGATCAAAGTGCCCTAGTAGAATGTAATGACTTTAAGATCTATAATCAGAATCATTTAACTGAAAATAAACAAACGTGAAGTCTCCTATACTAATTAGAAACAACTCCGCATTCAGGTTCTGTACAAATGATACTAAGCTAATAACTAAAGAGTTTGTAACCGGTTACTAAAATTGGACACTTGCCAATATTTTTTCACAATTTGTTGCGGGTAATGCATAGACCATGATGCTTAGATCTGTGATGTCGAGGATTGAACTGAAAAAACTTCTCCACAGTGATCTTAGAGTCGGTTAAGCACCTTTAAACGAGTAAGTGACCCTATACAAACTCCACAAATATTTGTAGGTTCTACAAAAGAAAAGCTATCAATTTGGTTATATATGGCATCACATGATTCCCAATCTTAATTTAATTATTTTTTTATTTAAAAAAAAAGTTATCAAACTAAGCTGCTTCTTTATTGATATTGGAAACATTCTAGAATGATATAGTTGTTCCAAGACAATTGGCATCCTTTCAATTTATTGCTTGTTTATTTACATTTCTTTTAAACTAAAAAACTACTAATAGTTTTATTTTTATTTATAAATAAATAAAATTGCTGACATAAAGCACCTTGTTATTACACTTCCCTCATCAATGAGGCACATCAGTGCACATGGCCTTTGACACATGAATTCTGCCAAAAAAGATATAAACATGATTCTGTGGAACAGGAAAATGAACACTTACAGACATACACATAAATTTGAACAGACATCAATGTTTTATATTTCTCCATCTACTAGTGGCAGTGGTCTTGTTTCTTGTTTCACTATACTCGTTTTAGGTCGCCTTTCCTACTTGATTTTCTCAAGTTGAGTTCTATGTTCCCAATCGGGTAACACTAACTGTAATAGAACACGATCTGTAATAGACCTACAAAGACAGATCTTATGGATGAGGGGAAGCACCACACCCATTGATAGATAAAGCATCATATTGTCCTTTCTTAAGAACTGACATGGAAAAATTAAGACTGACTTTTTTATCAGTAAAACTAGTTATTTATTTATTAAACCTGTTAAAATTCTAAAAAGTTAGTAAAATATGCTCGCACAATTAAACATGGTAGGTGTTACAACCTCACCACTTTATGTTACAGCAAAGGAAATATCCGTTGACTGCTTTGAATAGAATGATGGAGATTGTTCTTTGTCCCAATCTTGCACACAATGGATCTCGAGATCATGGGCCTACGATCAGATGGTTGTTGATTCCACATGGCACACATCCCAAAAAGTGAACGTGAAGCACGTTTAATGGTATGTTGTGATCATGCTCACTTTCTGAGATGTGAGCCATGTGGAATCAACATCTGACCATCTGATGGTAGGCTCATGATCTCAAAAACTATAATGTGGAAGATTGGGACGAAAAACGATCTCCATCATCTAATTCAAAAACATCAACAGTTTTTTCTTGGTTTAAGTGAGGTGGCTGTGACATAAAGCGCTGCGGTGGTAACACCATCCTTTAACATTAGACTAGTAAAAATAAGTTTTCATTTTGGCCTGTGTGTGGGCAAGGGGGGCAAGCACCTTCCCTAAAATCATCATGCAACCTCGAGCACGTGTCCAACAGCAGGAATGTGGTAATGTTGCAAAATCTTGAAACAGTCCCGGACTACATTTTTAGCTCAACTGGAAGGGGCACTGTGATGGAACCTTGAAGTTGCATGTTTGATACCAGCTTGCACATCCTATAAAATTTAAAACACTGACGCAGTCCCAAACTTTTATTTCAGCAAAAATCTTTGGAGGATAGCAGAAACCAACATCTCGGCTAATCAACATCAATCATTTGGTCAAAGGAGGAAATACCCTAAGTTCTTTATCAGTTTCCTAATATGACTGCCAAATATGTTTAAGGCATGGGATTTGAATGTAGATTGAGTTTTTAGACTCAAATTAAGGAAACTGTACGCATGCAGAACCCATATCACTAAAATCAGACCATAGTTGTTAAAACGATATAAAACCAAATTCTTATAATGCTGAATGGCCTTTTAACCTTCCCCGCAACCCAATCTGACACTTAATCTTCCCTATCTCACATGTCCAGGACACAATACTTCTCATTCTCGTGTTCCTTGGGTTTCTCTTCAGATGTCTGACATTGCTGGCTCGTGCATGGCTGCAGCCGGTGCAACTGATACAGACAAGAGGAACAGTCTTCAAAAACGCCTCCCAATGAACAGCAAATGGAAAACTCTTCAAATAAGCCCTCCATTGAGTTTGCAAGGGGGGCATAAACCAGTGATAGCGAGAAATATAGCAGAGGCAATGGCTTGGGAGTTAAACAATCAAAGCTCTACTACATTCACTGACATACATTCTGGAACCAATGTTCCTCCACCTTCTTCGGAGTCCACGGTCAAGCAGCAGTAAAAAGGGAGTCATCAAGGGCACCGACTTCCTAAAAGAGTGCTACCATCAATGAAAAGAAACTACGATGCTAGAGGTCTTGGACTGATTACTGATCATCCGAGAGAAATTAATGACTTCGAAAATGAAGATTTCTATACAGGTAGTTGAGCGAGCTCTCCTTTTAGAGGAAGGTGATGCAGATATTCAGCGGATTAGGGGAATTTAGACCAGTATCAAGACATGGACACGAAAAAGAACAATTAATTTAAAAAGGAGAATAAATAGAGGTTTGAAAATGCCAGCAAAGCTATACCCCCTCCTCAAACAGTACTTGTGGGTGCCATATGTGGGAAATATCATGATACACAACCTTGTCAACTCCCAACAGGATCATGGTTTCATTTTGGTCACCAGCAAATGATCAAAAATTGCTTGTTTCCTTCCAAGCATAGTCACCAAATTCTCCGTATTTTTTTAAAAATTCGAGAATAATTCACAAATTTAAGGTTCTTTGAATTATTAACGAATTTTAAAAAATTGTATGTTTTTTAAAAATCCACGAAGTTCACGAATAATTCACGAATAGTTCAGAATTTTTTTATTTAATATTTTAATCTTTTTTTTTCCTTTGATTTTTCTCCGAATATTTCCCTGAACATGCCCGATTTTTCCGAATTTTAACCTTGCCGAATTATTGCCCAACCCCCACTTGGTGAGCAAAAGCAATATCGCCCACAACAACAACAATAATAACCACGGAGACCGCAATAACATTTTAGGAGCGATGAAAGAAAGAAGCAACCAACTGTATAATGCCAGGTGTATACAGTTATTAGACATGATGCACAGGCTTTCAAGTCTATAAATGAAGGTACCTTAGTTAATTGCATAGAACACTATTGTAATCTCGATAAATTTATTACTTGTCTGATCTTGTAAATTTCGAGGCGAAATTTTTGAAGTAGGGTAATATGGAATGACCTAGATACATAAACATAGATGTTGATTACTTGACCTTGGCATATGAATATTTTTATGTAATTAAGAACAAATTTTTCTTGCTTGAAGGGTGTTTTGGTCAAGGGGTATTGTAGTTTTTTTATATGTTGAGGGTAGTGTGGTCACTTAGGAAAATATAATGGAGCATTTATTACTTTTAGGGCTTGTTCGGCAAAGGGAGTTTTGCCTTTTTCACATAAAAAAATGTTTTTTTACAGGAAACTAAAAAATATGCCTTGGGCAATTGCATGGGTCCTACTTTTCCCAGAAAAAAGACAAAATAACTCTGAAAATTTATTTCGCTCATAACACATGCGAAAAGAAAGACCTTTTGACGTGGGACAAACGCTAAAACTCTAGTTAATGCGATTTGGGATTAACTTTAGATTAGATCGACCAACGGAAATATTCAAATCACCCATCCACACATGGATCAAAATATCGTCCGATACCAATACGTATCGGACGATACGTATCGCTATCAGACGTGAACGATACGGTACATTAAATGGACCGTATCGTTCATTTGTAATGCAAATACCGGACGATACATTCAATGTATCGTCCAGTACACTACTGTTCCGGTTGTATCGTCCGGTACGTACCGGTTTTTCGATCAGACGATACGTACCGGTTTTCCGGCATTTTCATCCATGCATCCACATAAAATAATTTACTAAATTTAATTAAAACAATTATATTAACTAAGCTTTAGTGTTCGCATGCATCAACATTTCCCGATTTAGAAAAATGGATCCGAAGAAGGATTCGAGTTTCGCTCTAGTTTAGGGTATCAAGCGATGATCACGGTATCGTCTATTGAATCCTCTCGGGTGAATAAACAAGGCCTGAAGGATTAAAATAAATAAAAGGGTAGATCAAAAGATTGAAACTAATAATATATTTTATTTTTTGACGTTTTTGAGATTTATCAAAGTAAGGGAATGTCACGGGGTCACTCTTTCCGCAGTGTCAGCCCGTGCGGCACCTAACGCCCGATGCGCTAAGTCAGCCTATCTCTAATACCAACGGTCGCGGGGGCGTCCTTCAACGCGCCATCAACCAGCGCGGTGCTTCGCTACCGCATGCAACGAAGCCAACCAATCTCTTTCATCAGCTCTAATACCACCCGCCTAAAGGACTCCCGTCCTGGTTACCTCTGTTTCACGGCCTACCACCCAATGTATCGTACCCCTTACGACACGCTCGATTGCACCACTGTCTCATACTTGGCCTGCTCAAGCTTCACCTTGTACACTGCACTAGTACCCCGCTTCGCATACTTGGTCACTGCTCATCTAAATTGCATAAAGCCACTTCCGGATAAAAGATAACAGAAAACTAATGCATCTAGTACCCAGAAAACACAGTTTCTATCAACGCATATGCCAGAGTCCTTGAAACATTTGAATCAGTCGATAATACTATCACCACTAAAAAATCATCATAATCTAAGCAATTCAACTCCCAATCAAACTAAACCACCGGCAAAAGAAGTTGCTGCAATTCCAACACTATAGCAAACAGAAGGGTGGAACTCGAGATTCACAAAAGGCATGAATCGGCTTAAAATGTCAATATAATGCAAAAAAGTAACAAATCTCTCTCAAACCTACTTTCAATGCTTCAACACCACAACAAAACGATAGATCAGACAAAATCTCATTCACGCTCTAGCAGTTTCAATCAAAAGCTCCGATTCCACGTGAATACCCTCAAAAGATGGCAATACTTAGATTTATAGAAAATGGTCTAAAACACCAAGAAAACTTAACTCAAAACTCCTAGAGGCCTTCATTAAAGATGATCTGCAAAGCACTCCGACCAAAACCAGATCTTTTTACTGGATGCAAAGGTCAAACTTTGATTGGTGTTGAAGTCAGGATGACATCATGCTGAGGTCAGTAATAGGATATGATGTCAGCGCCTAGAAGCAGGAACAATCTAATTCCCTAGACGCTTCTTATTGGAAACGTGATTCCGTGTTTCAGAATCAAAAGCGTGTAGGAACAGTGATTCCTACAAGTTAGGAACCGGGGGTCTCGCAGTTCCCACATGTTTAAAAAGAAACCCTCGTCGAAAAGTGAAAAAAAAAAATACTAAAAAGTTACCAGCAAGAAAAAAAAAACTCCATTACCAGCAAAGAGATGATTGTATTTTTATAAAATCATACAAAAAAACTGAAGACGAGAAGGTATAGATCATACCTCGTCAGTTTGGGTTTCTTTTGAACTTTTAACGACTGATATTTTAAGCCCATATTTATCCTGATCCAAAATTTTAGGCTTTTTTACGATCCTCTCTCTCTCTCTCTCTAGATAAGTCTTTGTAGTCAATGAGAGGAAATGGGATTATACTTTAAAACCCTAAAGCTATAAGTACGAGGTTTTCAATTAATACCCCTCTAAGGGTTTAATAAGTATACCCCTCATCTTTTAGGGTTTTTATAAAAAAATACCCTTCGGCTATTAAAGTTTTATAATTAATACCCTCCTCAGCTATTAGGATTTTTATAAGTATACCCTCTCAATCTCCAAAGCAAAATGAGGCAGTGCTGATTTAAGACTTTAAATATTATAAAAATCTTTTGATATAGTACACCCCTTGCCACATGTAGAGGATTAGCACGGGTCACTTTTTGAAATGATAGAGATCTTTTTTCACCCCGATCTGCCACACAATGGATCTTGAG
Organism: Chloranthus sessilifolius; assembly: GCA_021018995.1. Taxonomy (NCBI): domain Eukaryota; kingdom Viridiplantae; phylum Streptophyta; class Magnoliopsida; order Chloranthales; family Chloranthaceae; genus Chloranthus; species Chloranthus sessilifolius. The sequence goes on along the minus strand of CM037590.1, from coordinate 130,402,000 downwards.
ATCATGGAGCACCTATCTGACAGTCAGTTTTTTATTCCATGTGTCACAGATCCCAAAAACTGGCTCTTCAATCATATGGCACTCATCACGCTTAAACGTGATTTTAGGGCCATTCTTTGGGGATTTGGGACACATGGAATAAAAAACTGACCGTCTAATAGGTGCGTCATGATCTCAAGATCCATTATGCGGAAGATCTAGGTGAAACACGATCTCCCAATGTTCCTGAAGTCGGCGGGCGGGTTCGAGCGGTTGGGTGGATTTTCGGGTGGGTTGGTGCCTGGGCAGGCGCCTCAAGAACCTGGCGGCCATTATATATATACATGAGAGTATCAAAAGAGGAAATTGAAGGTTTAGAAATTATATTTAAACACAATTAAATTCAATTCAAGTAAATACTACATTACTATTAAATATGAAGTTCAACTTTAACCATCACAATTTCACATAATCAGGTAGTCTAAAAATATAACATATATTAAAACACATAATTGTTCATGCTAAACGTCCCTCCTCATCTTCATCTACATCTTCTTTATTTTGTAAATCAAGTTCATCATTATCGAAAGGAATGAACTCGATATCATCATCCCCTTCATCTCTCGCTTCTACATCAAGCTCCTCCTCATTAATTTCTCTCATTAGCTGTGTGACGGTTCTCGTGCTCCTCCTTGGTTGTACTTCTTCATCTGCACCTGAAGTCTCGCCAACAACACCCCAAGTCAAGGACTCACCGAAAAATACTTCTTCTTCATTAGGATCGACTAACCATTCAAGTATCCCTTCCTTGTCTTCAGAGAGCAAGGTATCCTCTTTCCCCTTTCTTTTAAACTCGCGATCTAGTAGTTTGGTATTAAATTAGACATATACCAAATCATTCAACTTTGGAGTCCCAATTATATTTCTTTTTTTTTTGTGGATCTGCATATATAAAATAAAAAATATTTTAATTGATATATACATAACTGATTTTATAAATAATTAAATACAATAACATACATATATGCTTATATTCTATAAATTTATTTAGTATTTACCATCTCAAACGTGCTCCAGTTTCTCTCGCATCCAGAAGAACTGCATGTTAAATTCAATATTTGTAGTGCCATTTTCTACAAGTTAGGAGCTTCCGCACCATGCAATTCCCACCAAGTAGCTATTAATTAATTCCCAAAGAAAATTAAGTTAAGAAATTATTAGTTAATTGAAACCTCTAAATTAAAATATAAATTATAATTAAAATAATAATTAATTATAAATTACCTGGGTCAGGCCTCTTATCTGAATGCAATACTTTTATATCCACATTCCTTTGCTTGATTGCTAAGGAATCTCCAAAAGATTTTTCCAAATTCATATAACAACTGATCTCTTGAAAAATTTCGATACCTTGGAGTTTAGGATCAATCAACTTCTTCATGCAATTGTTTACGCCATTCATAAACCACGGCGCTCTACA